>BMAO01019597.1:120379-202354 GCA_019973975.1 Trichonephila clavata | reverse complement strand
AAAGGACCACACAAAATGGTTCTACTGTATTCCTAACTGCTGAATTACTTCTGATACGTATAAAAATTGCTTGTATTGAAAGTTTATTAAACCATTAGCTGTTATGATACACATTTGGGGATTTTGAAAATTTACGTTCATCTTCGTTATAAAATAATAAAACATAAAATTTTCAAAATATTAAATACAGTCGGATCTCTATTTAACGAAGTCGCTAATCGCCATCCAGAGAACGACGCAGCAACATTCTTACAGAGAGATATCCTACTTCATTAGGCAAGCTAGGGATGGTTGCATAATGAAATAAAATATGTCACTCTGGCTCGCTGTATGAATGTTGCTGCGTCGTTCTATGAACGGATCTTTTTTAAGAAAGAATTATCTTCATACACAAACAAGGGTACTCAACATTCAGAGTATCTTAGGCAGCTTGCTCTAGAGACTATTCATAAATCCCGTGTGATGCGTTACAGATCTAAACTGATGGCAGCATGGGTGTAGGCGCTGTCTCGGGTATTGGAATTTTCATCAAAAAGGCGAATGTTATTAGGATCTGAAAGAGAAGTCCTGACTTCTGCTAAATTTTTCGGGCAGAAGCTATTAAGGAAACTTTGAAATTTGGCTTTACTGAGAGTGCCAATACAAACACTCTGATATTCAGTGATAGACGAAGCTCTATTCATTATCTAACTGAATGCTAGAGACATGGTGACAGAAAGACAACGAATATTGTCCAACTACTACAATTCTTGAGTGCCAATGTTAAGATCTGTTTACGTGAGTGTCTGCGGAAAATAGATTGCAGATGGTTTGGCCCTGAGGGCCAGCCATACCGATTCTACGCTTAGTGGCTGCCTTTTTTTCAGAAATTGCTACTCGGGTCAAACAAGATACCAGATCCTCTTACCAGTTCTGGCCCTGCTTTGCTTGGGACAGGCAGTAGGCTAGATGAAACTACTCTTGCTAGGCTTTGCAGAGGACATAGTGGAACCCAAGGGCATGTGGCACGTCTTAAAGTTTACCCTTCCTGTCCAAATTGCAATGGGGCCCAATCCGCTCCTGCCCACATCATGGCTTGTATTGGTTGCCATAAGAGTCAGCTGCCTCTAGTCCTGCTTCATTGTTTAAAAACGCACGGGTTCTCATGGACTTGATCTAGATATTTCTGTCGATCAAGTGGGATAAGAAGCAATAACATATACTTTAAAACAGCGTTTTTCAAACTGTGGGGCACGCCCCCCTGGGGGGAGATGATAACCCTACAAGGAAGGCACTAACATATCAAAAATAAAAGATTTTTTAAAAAAAATAACTGAAATGAAGTAAATCAAAATACTTTCTAACATAATAAAATACATATTTACACGGATATAATTTATATATATTCATCTGGCGATATCACGTCATAAAAAAAGCTTCAATCTTTGATTCTATAACCAAATAAAAAACATTACGATGATAGATTTTTTATTACGTTTCTTTTTAAAGCTAAAATATGATTCTTTCTGAGAAAAAACATAACCAAGAACCAGAATCAATAAAATTTTAGGAAGATAAAAAATTCATCACACTGGTATTATAATTGAAATACTGTACATTAACTATCAGAAGAAAAAGGAAGACTTAATTCACTTTTCACCCCGATCAAGCAGGGGAAGAACCTGCTGAAATAATGCATATTACTCATGAAAACGAAAGTTAATTAGAGAAAAGTGATGAACATGAAACGAAAATAAAATTTTCAAATGCCTCCTCAAGAATTTCATCAACTAAAATATGAAGCCCTAAGTGCCAGCCACAAGATACACTGCGCCCTGTCAAAAAGACATAAGCAAGAAAAGATTCAACATGCTATTTGTCGATCATCAAAGGACAATAAAACTACGATAACTTGAACAAAATATGACAGTTTCGCCTGCAAATATCATTCCTATAATGTTAGCGAAGCGTGTCTGTGATCTGTGTCCTTTATTAAAGTCACGCACATTTGAAATTTCTTGATTCTGTGTTTGGTTGATATTTTTTCTCAAATTATCAAAGAAAAATTGAAAGGTCCTTAAAAGTAGTCAAGTATACTTTTTCTTAATTAAGTTATTCACCATTTTTATCGTGTACAATAAAAACAATTATAAAAAAAATGATTGGGGTCACCCCGTGTGACCATTAACGTTAGTATCGAGTGCGCGCAAGTTCCCGAGTTAATTAAAATAACTTTTGTTCATTAGACATAATTATGAAGACTTTAAAGCCATAAAATAATTGCCGAGCGCCAGATCGTGAAAACTGCCCACTGTGCGGCGCGTTAGGGCGGTGGTCAGAATAAAGAAATTGACCCCGCGTGGGTCGTTACAATTTGTCTTTAATATTTCTTTTTCTATGTTTACTGTAAATAAAAGAGATGTCCTCAAAGAGGACGTCTGTTGAATGAAACTTCAACAACATCATACACTACACAGCAACGCATTAACGACAGGATCGGAACATCAGTGAATCAAGACGTCAAAAAGAACTACGATATAGGCAATTCTTTTGCTTTGTTTCAGCGAGTTCAGTAATTGCTATTTACTAAATTTTCTGGGTTAATTCATTTAGTACACTGCTGGCCATCGTAAATACAACAAAAAGAAAGACAAGAGATGGCACAACAAAATTTATTTTGTAGATAACATGTTGACCAAGTATCAAATGATTAAATTTATAGACTTCTGTGAAGTGAGGTTCCTGCCAGAATCAGTAGCCAGAGTAGCCACCATTGTTGGAGATCACCGCTACCACACGCCTCGGCATTGATTCAAAGAGACTTTGGATGTGTTCTTGGGGTACAGCAGACCAAGCAGCTTCCGGACGTTGCCAAAGTTGATCTAGTGGGGCAGCTGGGGGTGTAATCTGGGTCAATCGTTGAGCAACCATGGACCACATGTTTTATATCGGCGAAAGATCCGGAGAGCGAGCCAGCCAGCGAAGCAATTCAATCTGGTGATTGACGAAGGACCTTTAAACAATGCGTGCCACGTGTGATCGCGCATTATCCTATTGAAATATGGCTGTGGCCAAGCCCTGAAGGTAAGGAAGGACAACTGGCTCCAACACCTCGGAGATGTAGCGCTGGCTGTTTAAAGTACCGGCAATGCGTACTAGAGGAGTGCGAGAGTAATATCCAAAAATACCACCCCACACCATAATACCTGGTGCAGGACCAGTGGGGTGGTGTATAACGCAGCTGTTCAGCATCCTCTCTCCACGGTGTCTCCAGACTCGAATCTAACCATCGTTGTGTTGCAGACAGATTCGTGACTCGTCAGTAAAGACAACTTCATTCCATTCTGCCGCCCACATCCTTCTTTCTTCGCACCATTGGCGGCGGAGACGTCTGTCGTTCTGCGTCAAGGGTAGACCAAGCAATGAACGTCTTGCGGACAGACCACTTTGCGGTAAACGGCGTCGAATGATACGCGCAGACACTGAATGATGCGTTACAGACTCAATGTGCTGTGCTATGGTTCGTGATGTAACTGAGCGATCCGTCACTGCCTTGGGCACAATTTGCCTGTCCTCACGTGAAGTGGTGCACTGAGGTGTATGCGATCGACCACGTTGGTCCGTCGTACCCTCCTGCATCCGACGGTCACATATCCGCATTACAGTTGTTTGGTTTCGTTCAACACGACTACCGATTTTCCTGAAAGGTAATCCACAATCTTGGTAAGCCACTATCCTTCCTCTTTCGAACTAGGATACTTGATCAAAAGCTGTTTGCTGTTTTCTACGAGACATAACTGGTCGTTTTTTGAAAAAACCACAGTTGCCGAACTTGAAATCGTCAAAATCTCCAAGCCTTAAATAGCGCTTTGAGGTGGCGCCACAGGCGTGCGTGATGTGTGTCTTTGCTGAAATTCTAATCATTTGCATATCTTATCTCCGCTAATGCATGTTGTAAATTTCATGTTATTTGCGTGCTTCCTTCAGGGTGTTGCATTTACGGTGTCCAGCAGTGTATAAATTCCTTTCAATCATGTTTCGCGGATTGAGAAAAGGAAGAATTAATAATTATTGCTGATGAGAGAAAATTAGGCTAGAGAATAAATGCTGAAATGAAGGTATTGTACTTAAAAAATTTAATTTTAATCAGAGACAAATATAAAACCGATAATGTGTTTATCGATGACTATTTAGATTCGATTATCGTGGATAGAAAGTCGAAAAAATAACAAGCGCGTTTAACGGCCGAATCGCAACGTGAGTTTAAAAAAAATAAAACTCGAACAAGTTAAATTAGCAATAGAATTAGGTAAAATAAATTTAGAAAGGGTTAAATTGGAGAGCTTAAGGGATAAAAATGATTTGCAGCGAATAAATCCCAAAATAAATGAAACTTCAATTGAAA
Organism: Trichonephila clavata; assembly: GCA_019973975.1. Lineage (NCBI taxonomy): Eukaryota > Metazoa > Arthropoda > Arachnida > Araneae > Nephilidae > Trichonephila > Trichonephila clavata. Next base: position 197,970 of record BMAO01019597.1, on the reverse strand, counting down.
ACTTCATTCAAAGTGTTCACACATTGACTCTTCAAATTCCTAAAAAAACAAGAGGGATGGAATTTATTTTTCTCTTCTTTAGAGCGTTCTTTCAAAACCAAATGTGCCGAATGAATTTAAGGGAGAGATTCTTTTAAATCTGCTAGGAGAAAAGGCTGAAAATATTTTGGTTTATGTTAAAGACGAAGAAAAAAGCAATTACGATAAATTTAAAAGTTTAGTTCTAAGAGAATTTGAGCCAACACCTTTAAATTGCTTGCAAAATTTTCAAAAAGCAAAACGAATGCCTAAAGAAACGCAGATTTAGTGTGCATCTCGTTTGTGAACCAATTGGGATCAATACTGTCATTTGAGAAATGTGAATGATTTTAATTCTTTACAGGAGTTAATTGTTAGCGATAAATTATATCAAACGCTAGATCATTAAACTGCCGTTCATATAAACATCAAAAAGGAGCAAAGTTGTTTCAAACCAATTCAAATGGAAAAAGAGTGTTACATGTTGTATGCTTGGTAATATGTTTTATGCTTTTATGCTGTATAAAGGAAGAACTTTTTCCGAGTTTCCACATAAAGCATTGTCATAATCAAAATGGCTTGCGAAATGATTTTAAATATATCCCTCCTCACACTCCAGACGAGACGAAATAAATCTTAATTCGAAATAAAATAAAATTAATAACTCTGAACAAAGTAAAGTAAATAAAAAAATAGAATGTTAAATTTGCGGCGAAAATCATTAGCTTGAGACTGTAATAAAAATATTCTAAATTAAAAAATGAGAAAAAAGAGACTTTTCAAGCGCAATATATACAACCGAAAGTTGACAATGAACCTTTGAAATATGTCATTGTTTATATTAATGGGAAAACAATAAATTGTGTTTTGGATAGCGGCACCCAAATTTTTATATATAATTCTGATACCTTTACAGATAATTGTAATGATGAATTCGGAAAGATTACTGTAAGCTCTGATTTGGAGAGAATGTAAAGGCAAAACTAATTAAAACTTCTATAGCTCTTTATAATAATTCTTTGAATCATCCAATGAATTGTTTGGTAGCGATCACGGATAAATTAAATGCTTGAGGCTTTAATACCTCCTTCTTTATATGAGTCTTTGTGTTAAATAAATGACAAAACTAATAAAAAGGAAAATGAGATTTTTGCCGAATCAGCTGATATTTTTACTCCGTTTTCAAATGATGAAGATGACGCAGAGTCTGGGAAAGAAATATTTTATGTTGACAAAGACTCAGATAGTTTAAATTTTAATTCAAATTACAGTAAAATGAAAGATGAGCAGAATAACTGTGATTCTCTTGAAAAGGTTCGTGCAGAATTAAAATTAAATAAAGGAAATTTTTTATTAATAGAGGAATTAATTTATCACAGGGATAAAATTCTAAATGAACCCGTCATGCATTTAGTTTTACGCGTTGCAGATCAGAAATGCTATCATCTGCAGATTAGTCAAATATGTTTTGAACTACTGTCGGTTTTGAATGAAATGACGAATTTTTTTCGTTATTAGCGGCTTTTTTTTCCTTTGTCATTACAAAATCTGTTATTAGCGGCTACCTCTTTTTTTTGTTTTGCTTTTCTCAAGCTGTTTATATAATTCTTGTTATCCTTATACACAAAACTTATGTTTATGTGAAATTTTAATGCACCTTAAAGTCATGATCCTCAGTAAGAAAATATTTTTCCATACTTCTAGGAAATTTCAATGACCTTTTTTTATTATTTTAAACTGTCCTAAATTCAATCAAATCGTCCTCAGCTAAAGAGCATGAACCCCAAGTTTTTTTGGAGGTTCATAATAGATTAAATAAATTCATGTACAGTGTTATTTCAAAATCATGTAAGAAAGTACCGTGTAAAAAAGACTTCGTGGGAAATATGTATATATATATATATAGTCGGACCCCGATTTAACGAATTCATCGGGACCAAACATTTTGCTCATTGATTCGGGGGTTATTCATTATATCAGCATCCAAACAAAGCATACTTTATTTGCATTTATCTTTTGGGAATTCTATAATGAACAATACACAAAAATCATCCATAATTAGAAATTATAAACTTTTTATTCCACAGCTGAAAAGGTTATTAGCGCAGCGTTTCTCAAACTGTGGGGAGCACCCCACTAGTGGGGCGTGATAACCCTACGAGGGGTGCGCGAGCATATTGGGAAGTCAAAAACAAAATAACATTTAGAAAAATATTAATTTACTCAAAATAAACAAATAAATATATTCTGACATAATAAAAAGTAAAATACACAGTTACACTGATATAATTAATGCACTTATAAATCTATCAGTGTTGCGCAATGTATTTTATAATTAATTTAAGAACTAAGTTAAGAAAATGTTAAGGTAACTACTAAGTTAAGAACAAATTTAATAATTACCAGCGATCCCACGAGCTTGTCATATACAAAATTATATACAGAAATGAACATTTATCTTGATAATTTGTACGGTTTATAATTAATTTCTTAATTGGCAATTAAAAGTTAGGTGATTCGCTCCCCAATGCCACCGTTTTTTAACACGTAGGGGAACGTATATGGTGTATTGGGGGGGGGTTAGAAAAGGAATAAATAAGCAAATCCTCTGAAATAAGTAAATCTGTCTCAAGTACTATCAATGTCCTTTTATTGTATTCCAAAGTCTTCGGAATAGTTTTATGAATATCAGTGCACAGAAAAGATCGCACTTCGGAAAGACGTATATGTACGTCCATTGCGATTAACGCACTGGCTGAGCACGTGACATTTATATACGCCGGTGGCATTTAAGAGGTAAAATTCGTATTGTAGCCTTAGCATCAAAGTATATTATTATTGAACACAATTAATTGCTGTTGCGGGGGGGGGCGATGAAAATTATGATTAAATAAAAGTTCGCCAATATTGAAAGTTTGAGAAGCACTGTATTAGCGAATTATTATGTGCGACTTTTTTGAAAATTTTAAAATACTGACTACTAGGTGTTTGATAATCTTTTTTGATTTCTGCCTCCAAAGAGTTCTTTTTCAAATTATTGCAGAGAAGAAAATGCTGCGTCCTCTACAGCCTGCTGCATAATATATGCATTCACAGTTTCCAAACAATATGAAGCATTGAAAAATGTAACGGTTTTGATAGTATTAATCTCTTCACATCCGAATTCATATCCAGTGGTTCCAGCAAATTGAAAATTTCCTCAACTTCAGTAAGGCAGCCCGTCATCATAACGATTTAAACATAATCGATTAAGTCTTAAAGGGGAGTGGGATGAGATAAGAAAGGAGTTTCCTGTTCCATTCAAAACACATTCGATAAGTTACACACATGACTCATCAGCCCCTTTTAAGTCTAATAATGGTCTTTCCCGTCGAAATTTTCTGCTCACAAGGAAAGTTTTTTTTTCGGACGTAAAAGATATGTAATTTGGAAAAAAAAATCCCACTTTTTCCTAATACAAATTAATAAAACAAAATTTTTTGGTTGTTGAAATAATCTACTAATTCGGGATTTATTATTCGTTAAATAGCGAGTTTTTGTTTCGCCCATCATTTTAATCGGGGAAAGTGAAAAAAATCGTTAAATCACAGAATTTGTTATTTGGGGTTTGGTAAACCGGGGTCCGGTATTATATATATATCTTTATATTAAGGTGGGTCGTAATTTTTTTCAGAACTTAAAAACCTACATGTAAGGAAGAAATATTTTCTGATTAAATTAATTTTTATGTTTGCTGCCTCAAGGAGAAAATATTTTAAGTATTTGATCATTTTAAAGTAAAACGTCAAAACTAATTTTTGTTGAAGATCAACAAATATCTTAGGATTTGTGTTAATATTTATTGCGGTGAAAGGACTTCATACTAAATAGTTACAAAAAAATTCCACAAGTTACGTTAAACAGCTTTTTTAGTATAGAATTTTGAAGAAAAAAAAGCCATCTGTCAAAATTTAAGTGCACACTAAAACGGATGACGGCAATCAGCTTAGATCGGACTTCGACGGTACTGAGAGAGATAGCTGGGATTATGGCATGTTACAGTATACCTTATTCTATTAACTATTCAGTACTTATTTACCAATAGTCATCGATTTGGATTATTCAGATTGTAGAAAAGAATTTTATTTTCAGTCTGAAATCACATTTAACAAGTCATTAACACACACAAATCTAATTTAATCTTTTCCCAATTCCTCGAAAATTCAGCCTTTTTAAATTCTGATATTAATTTTTTATGTATATAATTATTTTTCTCCTCATCATCACACCATAGAACAACTTCTCTGCATAGGTATAGGTTCCGATTGATACATTTTTTTCTCCTTATGTTGTACATATATATTGTCATTTTTCTTTTTATATATCAATCGAATTAATAAAGTAGAATAACAAGAAAAAATAAACAAAATTTTTTTAACAAATGCAAGTGTTAAATCCTATTGAAAAATTTATAACGGGTACTATTCGGGTTATCTTCTACTAATCATCTTGGGGAAACTATTCTTTAATCTCGATTTTAGTTTAAAAATCGCTTTCCGAGGGGATGACTTGATGTTTTGCAAATGTAACTACGGCTTAAACCCAAATGTGTAGGGTATGTGAGGTTAATAGTTCATCTTTGATTTTTAATAATGAAATCTAAGAATAAGAGAAGGGGAACGACTGGGAGGGATGAATATTAATTTCAGGACGAGCGACCTCCCAGTCACTCGTCCTGAAATTAATATTTGCTGTAGAATCCACCAAGAGTTGTAGAAGTAAATAATATTGGATCTAACCGAGCTATCGGAGTTCAAGAAGGATCGAACACAAGGAGTTCTAACTGAAGCGAAGTGATTTTCAATAATCTATTGTATCAGAATAAGTGTTAGAAGTTCAGATTGATCCTGGAGTAATACTATAAAGTTCCATAACATTCATAAAGTGTTAACGATAGAAAAAAAGTAGCTATTTTTAAGATCATATTTGTTTTTTCCTAGAAGCCTCTAACACCTTCGACCTTCGGGCCGAGACAAACAAAAAATATAGCCGTTGAACGAGATACGAATGTTGTATGTTTCAAAACGTTAATCACTCTTGTGTCTTTATAATGCAATTATAAATATTGTTAATTATTCTTCCGATTTGTTGGCTACACTTTACCCCTAAATATTTTATAAAATCCGAGAAAGATTTCAATTTCGGTTGCTTAAAACTCTTTTAAGAAATAATTATTTCATTTATTTAATGAAAAATTTCCTTTTTTTCCTATTTTAAAAATCCTAATAAGAGGTTTATTTTCTCTTTTCTTTTCCTTGCCTCTCTTCTAAATTTTATAGTTATTCTAAAATTCATTACCTTTGCCCTAAAAAGGGCCTTGCGTACTCTTTAGAAAAATTTGATCCATATAATTGTGAGCAGTGACATTGCGTTCTATTTTTATTTAATTTTGCTTGAAATTGAAACTTCTGATGAAAAGAGATTTTCAGAATTAGAATATCTTACTCATTATCCTAGTCACCTTATTTACACATTTACTGAATATAAATGGTTAATAGAATGAATTTTATCAAAACCGAAATTATGATCATTTTAGTCCAAAATACTTTGACTAATTTTTATATATTGAAAAAAAAAACCTCAGAAAATAAAAATGCAACATTTATTTTTGAATTGATTTTAACTTCATAAGACCAAGACTTTCAAAAAATTAGCAGCTAATTCAATGCTTTTTTCCCCTTGGATTATGTGTATAAAAAGCAAATTTTCTTTCTTTTTGCTAGATAAAACTTCATTAAATCCTTATATATATGTTTCACTTTAACTAAGTCTTAGCATTAAATAAAGATCAAATTTAAAATAGTTCTACAGCAGTTATGATTAATTATGACTTTTAAACACATTTTGATTACCTTAAAAAGAATATGCACTTTTTTTTTAACTATGTGAAGTAGGTGGGACTCGATGCTTACAGCTACATTTGTCTACCCCTCGTTGTGTAACAGACTTAGATAAAATGTATAATAAAGTTCTGATCAAAGATAACAAACACTTTAAAATATCAACATAAATTTTTTTTTAATTCTATTTACTCCTTCAAAGCTCTCAGCAAAGCCGCATTTCTTCTTGAAATGATTAAGAGGCCACACTACGATTCTATTGACAAAAATTGGTCAAAAAATCAAATCTAATTTTTTTAGCCTAAATTATTTTTTATATACTTTTCGACAAACTCACAAAATTTGAAAGCTCTAAGTTTAAAAATCGCAGAGTTGTGATAACTTTTAAGTTTGTTTTTATTCACATCCCAAAGGCAAATCAAAGCTTTAAACTGACGAATCTCGGATAGATAAAATAACAAATTTGTCTTCATTTAAAATGCTAAGACTTTTTTTTCTATTGTGCCTAATACTTAGAAATGTTTTTCACTTTTTGTTAATAGTACACTCATGTCCATAAATTAAGGATAATGAAGTTCAGGCAAAGAAAGAGACAGAAGCAAAACAAACTTGACTTATTTGTAAAGTCTATTTATTAAACAAAAGGTAAAGAGCAAAAAAGATGCTATATGTTTGACATAATTAATAAAAATTGCGATTTTTACTCCCTGGAGCAAATTTTAAAAAAGAACCTATTTAAAATAAACAGTATAACATGGTTAGTATGACGGTTAATACGGAGTATGTCTCCCGGACGATGCAATACAGGCCTTACAACGCCTACGCATGCTGAGTATCAAATTATCAATCTCATCTTGGGGAATATTACACCACTCATCAAGCAATGCCCTCCGTAGTTCCGATAGACAGGTGGGAGGGGGTTGATGGGCTGCAATTCATCGGCCAAGCATATCCCACACATGCTCTATTGGATTCAAGTCCGGTGAGTATGCTGGCCAATCCACACGGGTGATATCCTCCGATTGAAGGCATTCGTCTACAATGTTTGCACGGTGAGGACGGGGGTTGTCATCCATAAACAGAAATTCAGCACCCATGGCACCCCGAAACAAACGTACATGTTGTTCCAGAATGACATCCTGATAGATGTGGCCTGTCATCGTTACACTCTGAACATGCAGGTCAGTTCTGGAACCAAGAATAATTCCTCCTCAGACGAGCCATCCTGCACCACCGTAACGGTGTCGTTTAATGGTGTTCTCTTGATGGTAACGGGTACCTGGTGCTCTCCATATGAAAGTCCGGCGAGAATCAGACTGCAAACTAAACCTGGACTCGTCGGAAAACATCACACAAGACCACTGTTGCGGTGTCCACAATGCATGCTCTCTACTCCAGGTTAATCGCAGTCGACAGTGAGTTGCGGTAATGGGAACACATCTGACAGGTCTATGAGCATATAGACCAGGGGTCGGCAACCTTTCAGCTGTGGCGTGCCAAACCAACCTACCAACATGATTCAGCTTTCCAAGCAATAGCAAATATTTGAAACAATTTGATTCCCACGACAATAAAGCAGAATTAGGAAAAATAGAGGTCAAAAATACAAATTTAATTATATACTAATTATGCATCATTTAAAGATGTTTATTAAAATAAAAATAAACACATAAAATACAACTATTTCTTCAATACAAATACAAATATTAAAACTGTGCACATAAATATGTATATTTTTAGAATTTTTAAGGAAAACTTAAAATATGACTGTTCTTTAATATAAATCAAAAATTAAAACTGTATATATATTATGCATTCTTAAAAATATTTATGAAACTAGAAATAAACAACATAAAGTATAAGTGTTCATGCAGCAAAGTTAAATAAAAAATTAAAATTTTAATGCGAACCTTGTCCCAGCAGAGCTCTACTTAATGTCGTAATATCACGGGTATAGCTCGTTACTTTCAATTTGATACAGGATTCAGAATGTTCAGCTGTTAAACAATTTCTTAGTGGACTCAAAATATATTTCATATGAGAAAAAATTTGTTCACATAGATATGTGGAACCAAAAGCGGAAACCAGGCCACACATAATATTTTTTCAAACAATTAAATCTTTCTGGCAATGACATCCAGCAATTTAAAATAGCTGTCGATTTATTGCTAGAGTTATCTTCCAAATTTTTCCGTAACTTCGTAAATTTTGTTTTCCATAATTCTGAAGATATTAATTCAGTAAGTTCCATTTCAAAATTATCAGTTTCCATCCGCTCAAAAATTGACAAATCGAATGGGATTATTAATGGGTCTATTAAAGGAGGTTTGATTAGAAAAGAAAATATGGGCATAACAAGCTTCAAAGTCTTTGCATCTTTTAGAAAACTCCTCCTTAAGTGCTTTAACGTAAGTTTGAAGTTCATCTTTGTCTACGGTTGAAGTATTTGCAAGCGCTTTAACATTTGGGAAGTATTTGTAGGTACTAGTATTAATATTACGGGAAAATATATTTAATTTTGTAGCAAAGCCCTTCCAATATTCAAAAAGTTCAAGTACTGTTTGACTTTTTCCTTGCAATCCTAAGTTTAGTTCATAGAGATGTTTAGGTATATCTGTCAGAAACATCAATTTACATAGCCATTCCTTGTCGTCTATTTCGGGAATGTGTTGTCCCTTCTCATTAAGAAAAATTTTAATGTGCTCCATGCATGACACAAACTTATTCAATACATTACCACGACTAAGCCAACGGACATGACTGTACAAGGGAAGATCCCCATATTCACTTTCCCTTTCTTCTAAAAGAGATTTAAATTGTCTGTGTACTAATGAAGATCGAGAATCTATAAAATTAACTATTTTAACAACAGTATTCATTACAGAAATTAAGCCCTGAGACGAAATTTTGGCAACTAAACTTTCCAATGGCAGCATCTAAACTTTATGCAATTAAAGTTCAATATTTTATGTCCAATATGGTTTTCAAGAAGTTTGTCAAATCCTTTTTCCTTGCCAACCATTGCAGGAGCGCCATCAGTAGTTACACAAAACATTTTATTTATATTAATATTTTTTCTTTCAAAATGATTTATAAATGGAAAAAGAATATTCTGCCCTTTAGTTGTGCCAGACAGAGGAATCATACTGCATAATTCTTCATAAATTCGATTTTTATCACAATATCGTGCAATTACTGCAAGGCGTGCAACATCATTCACGTCTTTATTTTCATCAAGAGCAATGCTAAATGCAACAGTTTCTTGTAAACCTGAATTTTGTTTCGCAGTTACATTTTCTGCTATTTGTGTTATTCTTCTTTCAACAATTCGGGCAGAAGCAGGTATTTCTTGAATTCGTGATAATACTGTTTGTAATTTAGGTAAATCGCTGAATTTCCTTTATATGTTCGCCATCTGTAAAAGGTTTTCCTTTGGCTGCTAAACAATGAGCAATGACGAAACTACATTCTGTCACTTTTGGTTTGACTCCAATTGTTTGACACAAAAATGTAATTTCCTTTTTATATCCAGAAATAGCTCTTTCGAAAACTTCACATTTCTCATCAGAATTCTTAAATGTGGTCTGATGTTTAGTTTGAAAATGTATTTGTACACACTTGACGTACGACATACGACACTTTCGCGACATAGCACACATACAGCGCGATCTTTTTGTTGTATGAATCCAGATTCGTTAGTCCAAGAATCTTGGAAATCGTAAACATCAAGCTTTCTTTTTTTAGCCGCCATTTGATTCAATATGTAACTTTTTTTCTAGCACAATGATGAAACAAACAATATACAAATTTTCACAATAAAACTAACACAACGTGACAAAGTTAAAAGTAACCAAAAAATCACGTCTGCATCAAACTAAATTTAACTTTCGACTGAATTCATACTCGGTATTCGTATATCGGCGTGATTAATAGAAAACATAAAAAAATGCTTTCTAATATCTATTTCTATTAGCTTAATTCGCTCCAAAAGTAAAACATAAAATAATTATGACTTCTTTGGCACAACACTCAAAAAATTACATTTTCTCTTAATATTTAGTTAAAAAGGACTTTTGTTATGAAATCTGATTCACTTGCCAAATTAACCCACATCATTGTGTGTTTTCCTTTCCCCGAATTTATTTCCAATCCAAATTAAATATGTTGATAGAATAACTATTTTTGTTTAATATATTTCCGATGGAAAACGTTTCTTAAGCAGAATTTTGATTTATACCCCTAAGACATTAGTTTTTTCTTTCTCCGTCGATGCCCAAACTTTTGGTGGGTAAAAGACAAACTACTTACCTTTTTATTTACAGGGCCGTCATTAATGATTCTCAATTTTGCAAGTGTTACTCAATAATTTTTATTTGTGTTGAATATTTAATGCTAATAGTAAGTCACATTTAAACAGAAGATCTTTTCTTTTACATAAAGCATACAAACTACAGGCAAGGTGATTCAGCAGAATCGTTTTAAGGCAGAGAATCGAAAATGAAAAATATCCTTTATGTAAAAATTTACGAGGGGATGATAGGAGAGACAGAACGATGTAGCTTTATATATAGCATATATCTTATAATTTTGTAGAGTGGTGGCGTGCCACTGGAAATTGCTCCTCGTGCCACATCTGGCACGCGTGCCATAGGTTGCCGACCCCTGATATAGACCAATGTTCCCTAAGCGTCTGTACACGATCTGCCTTGAAATTGTCGTACCGGTAGCTGAAGAGAGCTGACGAGATAGGTCTGATGCTGTGCTCCGTCTGTTTCTTTTGGCAGTAACTGTCAAATACCGGTCCTCATTCGGCGTTGTAACTCGGGGGCGACCTGTGCTGTAACATCTACTCACATTACCATCATCCTGGAATCGTTGTCAAAGCCTGGAGATGACACTCTGGGCGATTCCAAGTTCCTCGGATACTTCGAGCTGGGTACGTCCACATTCCAGTCGTCCGATAATTCTACCACGTAAAAAATCATCCAAATGCTTCCTTTGTGCCATAACTATGTGGTTATTGCACTGAAAGGCTTTTAAAGCGCTTGTGAACAATTTTACTTCTTTGCCTTCATTCCTTATATACCCCTCTCTTACACTCTCGTCATTGTGACGTACTATCCGCGCCATCTGGTGGTTTCCTGTAATTTGCATATTCTTCTTCAAGATGTGTGTGATAATTCTACAGGTGAAAGTTTTATTTTAGAGTTCAATTTCTGTGTGATTCTGAATTATCCTTAATTTATGGACATGAGTGTACATGGCTACATGCAATTTTCAATCAAAACAAAATTTATGTTTAAAAAAAATGATTGATTTAGAATTTACACAAATTTTAAGGAATTTTCAATAAGCATTCATAAAAAGAAGTATTGCATGAATACCAATCATGTTATCGCAAAACCCATACCAAGTTTTGTGTTATACATTGTTTGACGTACTTATAAATAAAATTTGATACATGTACGTAAATTTTTGTAGGTGGATTAGCATTTTAAATTCACTTCATAAGTTTAAAGTTTTTTTCCTTAAAAAATTTTATTTTTTGTTTTGTTTTATTTTATTTATTAAATGCCTAGCAATTGGCCATCAGGGCATTAGGCAATTTTCCTTAAAAATTAAATGGTTGTCTTTTTATGAAATTTTGAGCACAAAATATGTTTTATATCATACATACTCAAAGGAAACAACCAAAATATTATGAAAATCATTAAATTAAAAAAAAAAATTTGTGTAAATCGTACCATGCCCCTTAATCATACACATCAAAGACATAAATATCTCTATGTTTTATATGATAATTCATCCCTTTTCATCTAGTTTAAACAAGCTTTTCCAATTCCGCTTAAATGAATTACAAATGATATTTTTCTGGGAAAACTTTTATATATTTTACTCATTTTGTTTCTTTTATGAAATTATCATTGTCCAAAAAAAAGCGAGAAGTACAATAAAAACTTGTACATTAAGTAAAAAATGTTTTTGAAAATTGTGTTTTTTACAGTTTTGTTTTCTTAGTCAGAATATTATAGCAGTTTTTGCAATAAAGTCAGTAAAATAATAGCATGGTATCATACTAAATTTAACATCCTATTTGTATATATATATATAATAATGCTTCAGAATAAAGTTAATTTTATTTTTTCAATTCCTACTATTAATTCAACTCCCTATATCTATCTGTCTATATATATATATAACTTATTCCAATTTCCAATCGTTAATAAAATATTTTCTATTCATCCTTTCAAGTTCAAATATAGTTAAAAAACTTGCAGTGGAAGACATTTGATGTTAATACAGTTTTTTTAAATATTAATTCACTAGTTAAACTTAATTACTGATTAAATAGTAACAAACAAAAATAATAGTTCAACACCACATACAAAAAAATGAAAACCGATCGTTGTGTCACTATAGCGCAATGGATAGCCCATTGGATTTTTAATTTAAAGATAGTGGGTTCGAATCCTACTTAGGATGGCCTAGTTTCTGAGAATGTGATTTATGAATGAATATGTAGTAACAAACACAAAAATAACAGTCCAACACTATATCATGAAAGAAAAATTGCTTTCTATTTTGCCACTTAATATTGTGATTCTGACAAATGTATATAAAAACTTATATTAATTACAATTTTTTAATAAAGGTAACTGAAATAAAATTTTTCTTTGTTGACATAAGTAGGAATTGACTTAATTTTTTATATTATTTGTTTAGATTGTGAGTTCTATTAGAATGATAACTTAAACTCTATATTTTATTTTATTTTTTAAAAAATGAAAAAAAGTAGTAAATGAAGTTTTTTTTTTTTGTTCCTGAAGTAGGGATTTTGGCAAAGAAGAAATTAATTCATCATTTCCAACGGATGCAAAGGTAGGTAAGTGACTCTTCATGGATCAATAGTGGGTTAATCCCAAAGGGAGTGGGAAACTCGGGACCCAAATGGGGAGGGATTATCTCCCAAATAACTGTAAAGCGGATCAGTGAAACATGTGTTTGTGATTTAAAAGGTTCAATGGCATTACTCTTCTTCTAGATAGGGGGAAGTAGGGGGAACCCTAACTGGAAATGTTTGACATGCGTTATTTCACACAATAATCGCTCATCCCTTCGGGTGAGAGATTCCTCTTACGCTGTTTTTCAGAAGGGAGACCAAAATCGTGCAATAAAAGGTTCTCTTTAAGAATGGGCAGCTTCAAACTAATTTGCGTTTAAATGGTATTCTTATAGAATTTTGAAAATTGAGTGCTCTCCAAAGGGATTTGCTGTTTATTCATTAAGATCCCCGTACACCGTAAAAGATTTATTAATCTTTTCATTTTCCCCTCAATATTCAACAAAAGATTTCGGTAATTTAGAAAAGAATAAATATATATATATATACAGAGTGGCGAATTGAATGGTAAGGGACTATTTGCCCTGGGACACCATAGGCCCCGAATTTCGCACAATATTCTGTTTGGAAATAAATAATAATAAAAAGTAGAAGCTAAAATATTAAAGCTTTCACTGTATAAATAATGAATAGACATCAGATAGTGCAGAAAAACGAAACGAAAAAAATTAAATAATCTGGATATTGTTAAGAGCCAAAGCAATTCATTCCATAAGGTTTTAGCAGTTAATTCAGAAATAGTTGAGCTCACAAGATCCATTTCAGTAAAATAGTCAGCGTTCAAACTTCTTTTGAACCGTACAGATCACGAAGAAGTGAAGATAAAAAAGTACAAAATTAACACCCAAAAGTTGAAAATGCTTCTGATAAAAAGAAGCATGATTGTTATTCTGTTGATTTATGGCGTAAAAGCCGATTATGGCTACACTGCACTAAACAATTGTTACAAAACCAGAAAAAGTTTAAAGATACAACGATAATATTAATATAATATTACAAATAAGACCTTAAATAAGATGTAAAAATGTATAAAGAGGTTAAAAATAAAATATACCAAACTAAATATAAAAATCTAATTTTAAAAATAAAAGGAAATAAATATGTGGGGGGGGGGGTGCTCCTACAACTAAAGCACATACAGTTAATGTAGAGTGTGGAATAGTAATAATGGGCCAAATTCATGTGACGTCATTGTCACATGATAACGTGCAGCCACGTGTTTCCCACCAATCGGTTCATAACTTCATATGACGTCATAGTTGTATCATAAATGTAATCACGCGTTTCCAGCCAATTAGTTCATGTGCTTCACTGTTGCCAACTTTCGATTTTTGCAGAAGCTTTCTTTTAAAAAGTACATTTCTGTCAACGATAATAATACACATAGTTAAATAAAATGAGCTTAATTTAAAAGTACACGTATGATGTAAGGTTTTTTTTTAATTATTTGAAGAATTTTAACACGTAAACATCTTTAACCAGTCATCGAGTTTTAAATGTTATCTAAACTTTACAAGTAGAACTACTATTATATCAGTTTTTAATCAATGGAGAACACGTGATTGCCTTTATCATGTGATCGTCATGAATTTAGTCCATTGAACCAATAATTGACAATCTACCAAAATGTGACGTATAGTGTGCGTCACCTTGCATAAAGGACATTCAGGAGCATCCTCAACGAATAAAAGATGCCTAAGAATATTTGCCTGTCATATACAAAATTGGGTCAATTTGACGTCAGCTCTGTACATTGGAATCACCAGTCATGCTCCAATTACAGGTATTACGGAATGCGGTTTGTGGTTGATCTGCAAATTCCATGATGTCTACTATGACGTCTTGATATGACGAAGGATAACACGCTTTATGTCAGGGGTGGCCAACCTTTTGGGTAAGAGTACCACTATGTGATATTAAATTTTTTTACGCGTGCCACTTCCTACTTTTCCAGGTATATAAAGGTGAAAAAATGTTACTTGTTTGCTTATGGGATTTTTACGCCAATAGCATATATTTTTGTACAAGTCTAAGTACTGAAAATTTAAAAATATAATAAATACTTAGGTTTTAGTGTTAATAAACTTTTTACTCAATTTTATATTTTTTTGTTTAGGTATACAATAAAAATGAGTAAATTTAAACGTTTAATTCTAATTTATTACTAATAAGTCAGGGCTTTCTTAATGTGGATTTTGAATTTAACCTTTTTACCAAGTCATCTATATTAGGATTAGTTCTTAAAAATGCTAACAAAATTAGGTTGTTTTAGGTGTATATCAGTTAATTTTAAGCGTTATTATTATTTGTTATGTATTATGTTTCTAATAAAAAGCTTTGAATCACAAATTTATGTTGATCCAAAACTTCAACACTATCTGACAGGCAAATCGTGTAAGTTTGGAAAATTGCGTGTCGGTCCAAATTTCCAATATTCGATATAATTTGGATTACTCCAGTTGTGAAATAAAAATTTCTTATGTTTGCTTTCTTGTCTAGTATGGGGCTGTAAGTTAATAATTCCGATTTGGACTTCAGGTGGGTAACAGTTAATCCTTTGTAGAGAAAAGGAAAAATGATTTGTCATAAGATCAGCTTTTTTTTTATCATTTTGAAAATTATCCAATCAATCACAGAGTGAATCCAGCAGAATGAAGAAAAAATTTGTAAATCTATTACAGCTCGGAACATTATTAATTTTGGCAGATAGTTAATAATGCTCTACCTGTTTTTTCCCTCTTTGTTTGTTTACAAAAAAAAATACCAAAGATATATGACCAACTAGGGTAGGTGTAAAATGTAATCTTTTCCCTGTAAGCCTGATTTTAAATTATTTAAATGTCCCATAATATCGGTAAGAAAAATCTTAATCCCATAGCCAGTCTTCATTCTTTAGTAGCACGCACTCACCCCCCGGGCAGTTCAATTGTTTTGTTCCAGATATTTTAAGACACCTCCTTCAAATTCCAAAATCTCGCGAGTGCACTTCCTTTGCAAAGCCAGCGCACACAACAAAGAAGGAGTATTCTTTACATGATAATTTTCTATTGTAATTCAATTAATGAAGTGTGTTCAAAATAAATGTTGATGTTTTTGTCTAAGACAACCACATTTTAATGAAACCGTAAAAAAAAAATAGTATTTTTAATTATATTTTTCAAATTTTTCAAAAAGTCTTCACGTGCCACAGTTACAACATCACCGTGCCACGGGGGGGGGGGGCACCCCTGTTTTTTGTCACGTAAAGGGACTGCTTGTAGCAAGTGGTTATTGATGACCGATCGGTGCTGATCACTGGTTCCTTACCTATGATACCTATATGGCTTGGTATCTAATAGAACTGTACATTTAAGCCCTTACGCCATTCATTCAACAAACGATGTTGAAGGTATCACTCACCATGAGATGACGTCGGTCGTTGTAGGTTTTAAACGCTTTTCATACAGAAAGTATAGATGCAATATTTAGAGGAGCTGTTTGGCTCCATTAATTAAAGAGCATGGTAAATGAAGACAGTTACAACAGTAGAAATGCTACAAGAAGTGTCAAACCGATGCGAAATATTTTCAATAATGACTCCGCAACCATTAAAATCTGTTAATTTCTATCCAATTATGTAAATGGGCAAACAATCAATATACTGGCGACAATGATAGACAAAGATACATTGAGAAACGAAGGGTATTAGGGTAGATTTGTAGACGTAGCGAAAGGGTAAATGTGTTGGATACTAGATGTATTACTAAGTTAGTGTCATGTACATATATATATATATATATATATATATTACTGTTAAAGTCTATAATCCAGTTATTTTATAGAATAAAACTAGGTATTTTATGAAATAACTAGACAAATCTGTTAAAGTATTTAATAGATGAAAAATTTCATACCTTACCTAGTTCTTCTATGGAATAACTGGGTATTCTATTAAATAACTAAGGATACCGTTAAAGTGAAAAATAAACCATTTCAACGATATTTTATAAATTCATTGAGCATAAATAGCTAAAAATCTCTTGAAAAAATACATTTTATTTCATTTTGCGGAGGAATAATTGATAAATAATTAGGAAAAACAAATGAGATATAATTTATAAAAATTTCACATATTGCTAACATTACTTAAACAGAAAGGGGTAAAAAGACTATGTTGTAAAAATGTATTACATTTAAATATTATCAACAAATATACATGCTGGGAAGAAAAACTGTTGCTTCATAAAAACATTTTGTAAACTTTTTAAAACACAAGAAATCAAGAAAATATTAATTTATGTTTTATAATATATCTTTGTTTTACTTTTCATTATTTATTATAGAGAGGATAGCTGTGATGCCACTTTGGATTGCACTGCTTATTATTTTGAAACAAGCACCTTTTTTTATTATTACACATTTTTTTTAAACGCGCACTTTTAAATTCTTTCCAGTACCGCAACCTTGAGCTGTAGCTACAGATAGAGGCGTAATGTCAATATTTGGAACTTCTTCAATGGAAATTGATTTTCTCTGACATATAGTATGAACTGATATTTACAGTAAAATTGTTTTATTCTTCATCTCTAAATCCTAATCGGAAAAATCCCTCCCAAAGCCGCTAGAACCGGTTCAAGAACTTTTGAGTGCCGTATTTCCCACTTTAGCGATTAAGTAATCGTTATTCTATAGAATACCTAGTTAAATCATAGAACTCAATAGAGATTAAAATACTTTAACTGACTTATCTAGTCATTTCATGAAATACCTAGTTATTCTATGAACTAACGGATTTCACACTTTAACGGTAACATATACACGAGTTTCGATGCAAAAGTTCCTAGACTGAGTCTAAAACTTAAAAAAATAATACCAATTACATTTTTGAAACACATCAGAAGCCGGATGTCTACATAGAGTTCTTTATTACAGTACGTCTTTCAAGGATAAATTCCAAATGCATATATATATATATATAATGCCCTGGATATTGAAGAAAAACTCTCTGCCAAGACCTTCACTTTAAAGTGATTTGGGCTGAATTTCTGTTTACGTGGAGATTGTGGTAATTTTCACGTTGCCGATGCTTTATTGGATTGCGGGTACAAAAAAAATTCTCTTCTCCAATAAAAATTCTGCCAAGTAGGGAAGAAACTTTGTAAGCAGAAGGGATTTTTAAGTCTCCAGTCATTTCCATTCTAATTGGCTTTTGGTCTTCACCTAACAAGCGATTAATGATGTGTTGATACACCATATGCATGTTAAGATTCTTAGACATTATCATTAAACATGTAGCCTCATATATACAACTAATACTGCTATTTGCACTATTGTTTGAAGCTTGTTCTTATGTACAGCCTCAAAAACCTTTTTGATGTTTTCAGTGGTGCAGGAAGTCTGGGGACGTCCAGATCTTTCATCGTCTCCGACACTTTTCCTGCTTTTATTGAAATGTCTGCGATACTCAAAAGCTTGTTTTGGCGATAATGTATCCCTGTCGTATACTTGCTTCAACATTTCGTAAGTCTCCATAGCACACTTTCTCAGTGGCGTAACGGAAAATAATTGGGCCCCAAGCCGGATCTTACAAAGGATTACAAAACAAAACATAATGTACCTTTACACATTACGTAAAAATATTTAAACATTTAACTTATAACTGAATACAAAATCAACCTGACTCTGACTAAACGAAGCAAATAACGTATAACATTAGAGAGTATTTATAGTATTTAATAAAATGGAAAATCTAACAACAGTCTAAAAATAACCTGGTGACTTAAATATAAAAATAATACACTAAGAAAAAAACCCCACGAAAACTGTAAAATAATCGATTCAAATTCTTACGAAAGAAAAAAGGTATCGCTTACCTTAGTCGTTTCTGAATCCCGGGAGGAGCTTGATCTAAAGTTCGAATATATTCTGACATAAATCTGCCACTAAAAAGGAGAGTTCTTTGTATGATGTAAAAATGATTAATGAAAAAAAAGAAATAAAAAAACTGATACATTCCGCGTCCTAAGACAAAAACACAACTACTTTACTAATACACAGACTAAAAGAAAATTTGTTCCCTTAAATCTGTATCTAAGGGCGTACCTACATAATGCGCAAAATCACCTATTCAAGTCTGTTTCTTCGCTTTCATCTTCCGGCTCTTTTTCTTTTGATAGGTTATCCTTTTTAGCTGAAGTGAACATTTCTTCCCTTGTGAATTACTTTTCACTTCCATGATTTGTTCATCAGGTTCCCTGGCATTACTATTACTAGCACTTGCACAAGATTATGTACTAGCAGATATTAAAAGGTTATCCAATTTTGCATATTCGCTATTAATATTATACCCCTTTTTCTTTCGAATTTTTCGTTTTTGAGAACCACTCAAAGTTTTTTTTTAACTCCACTCATTTTAGAGCCGCGTTTCTTCTGGTCTTACTAACAAAATATCATTTTTTGAACCAGAATATTAAATTTCGATAAAAAAACAGTTCTAATATTGAAAGCGAGAAGTGAGGTGTTTTAATAGTAAAGGAATGCACCCTGTATTTAAGTGCATTGAATATAAAAATAGAGATGCCTGTTGTAAAAGGAATTTTGTGAAACGTTTCTCATTATGCTTTATTTGACTGAATAATCATAAATCTAGATCAAAAAGACATTCAAAATGCTCTTTATGCTTTTCCAAGTATCGTAATTCTAATTCACGTGGAAAAAGCATAACAGAAGAACGTTATTTACGACTTCGCTAAATGAAAACGAAATACATGATGGGGATGAGGGAATAAGCCAATAAGTTACTCTGTGCTGCATCGGTTAAAAGTAAAATTCAGGCCTTTTTTTTCTCTCTATACAGCTAATGTAAAATATACTCTAAATAATAACAGTGATGAATTTTTTTTTTATCTTCCTAGCATTATATCCGATTCTCCTTCTGACTTTTATTTTATCTATTAGTAATTTAGGTTTAAAAAGAAAACCCACTAAGGAAAAATATCTCTCGTCACGGGAATTATAGGACACGAAACAAAATGTTTTTTGATTCGGTTATTGGATCAAAGATATCTAATAAGCGTATTAAAGTTTTGATTTTGAATGACAGATTGGATGATCGCTTAAAGGATGGATTTAAAAAATTTTCAAGCGAATTTTAAGAAAATCTACACAAATAGTGTCAGTCAGGCTTTGCCCTCCCCCTACCGTGCGGGGGTGTACGTTACGCCACTGCTCTTTCCAAAGCGAACGCAAAATTTGATATTGAGTTCCTGCTTAACAAACGAACGCTATTTCTTTCAATCGTCGGTTACTAAATACATCCATCTACAAATACGCCTCAGTGGTGAACCATCGATCACGTGATTTACTATAAATCACTTGTAGAAAATTGGTAACAGAAAAGTTTTGGTAGTCGCAATATTACAAGACAATATATATATATATATATATATATATATATATAAATATATATAAAGGCATATATTCTGACAGTAACATCATAAAACTTTATAATCAGAATAGGTTTTGTTGACCGAATAAAGCGAGTCATATATTTCTGGGTAAGAAATAAAGAAATATTTGTTTACTTATTGAATTATCAAAAATATATATATTTATATTTGTTTATTAAAGTATACCCCGCATTTATTAGAATCTAAGCCACACCCTAAATTCTCAACACATTCTTGTGAAAAAAATTGTGGTAAATGGTTTATTGCTTACCGAGGCTTACGAATTTTTAAAAAAAAATAGAATAAGAACTTATAAGAAGTGAATAATTAATTTATTTTATCAATATCAATAGCTTTTAAAAACTCATATATGAACCTATAATTGTTCTAACTTTCATTGTCTTTTTTTCCAACTTTCTCCATCCTAACAAATTTTTTCGCCTTCGATTTTAAGCTGCGCCCGATTTTCAGCAGCATTAACGTGCAGCTTATATTCGAATAGATACGATAAATCAATATTTTATTTATTCAAAATTCATAGTCAAATACGTTCCGTTTTGGGTTCTTGAATACTGTTTCTTACACTTTTTACCAACTTACTAATTGGTTACGTTTCCCAAGCTTTTTCTGCAACTGTAACTTCACAACTCTAAATAAAGAGGTAATATTCCTGTTAACAGGAAAGGTAATACTTTTGTGCTTTTTTTGTCAAAAGGAATATGCAGTTCAGCACAGTTGAAGCCTAAGTGTTTTCAGAACCTTAAAATGTGTTACTTGTTTCTCAAACGGCATTTTATTGTATAAAATTATGTTTAAATTATATATATATATATATATATAACAGTAAATATCACATTACAATTTAAACTGCGTATATTTTCCATATTTCTATTTTGTTCAAAACACAAGCTACGATAAACCAAATATTTTTATAATTTAGTTTATTCTATTTTCTTTTGAGAAACAACGCTTTAAAAATTTTGAATGAATTTCCATAATTAATCTGACCTTTGGATTAAATTATTTTAGATTTTTAAGAATTAATTACAGATTTATTTTGTGAAATTTTTGGCATAAAGAGAACTGCAACGGTTCAGATAACTTATTGTCATTCACAGAAAAAAAAGAAGGGAAAAAAAAAGATCAATCCCCTTAGAAGCTAACTATACCTGGAAAATTCAGAAGAAATGCGTGAATTAAAACATCTTAAGGCATCAAATACGAGGGAAATCCAAGGAAGAGGAAAATAACTGAGATATTTTAAAATATTATTTTGAAATAAATTATGATGGAATGGAACGGACAGCTTGAAGAACTTACTCCAAATTCAAACCTATTCTATAAATATTTTTGCACTTGAAAAATGATTAAACCTGTCTCAACATTTTTTTTCCATATCATTCGAGAGTTTCTTAGAAGTGATCTCTCTATCTTACATCTTCGGTCGTCTGAGTGCGATTGGTGTATTTATCAGGGTTAGATATGCTTACAACTTCATCTTTCTCCTTATAGTTTTCAAAAAATCTAAGTTATATTTAAAAACGCAGTTTCACGATAAGAAAGAGAAACGAAGGGAAGAATAAGAAGAGACGTCGCTGTCTCGTTTATTCGTATTTTTCATGGAATCGTATAAAATTATCTATTGAATTTGGGAAAGGTAAATAAATACTCAGCTAGCTTGAAGGGTTAGTCTCAAAAATTTGGGAGCCATTTGAAAAGGGGGATTTCAAAGGATGGATCTGAAAGTATTTTCCCTCGTGGAAGTGCAAGAGAGTATGCATGAGTAAATGCTTTCGTTAACTGCGTTTCGCAGAAAGCGATAATATTTCTATTTTAACCACTTCCCTTACCAATTTTTTTGATAAAAATTGCAAAAAATCATCACATTTTTTTATTTTATCATTAAATACAAGGAACAAAATATGTAGGTTCTAAATTGATTTTTTAATTTTTTACAGGTATAAAAACATTTAGTTTTCATATAAGTTTACTATCTCGAGTTATCTCGGGCAAAGGGAAAATGGTTAAGTATTAATCTTTGTAGATAGTTTTCGAAACAAGGGACAACACAAAGTGATACCTGTCATATTGTACGCTGGTATCCGGTCAATATCCTTGCTGGCTTACATCCGGGATATCTTTTATGGGTGCTTAGTGTGACGAATCTTTACGCTTCCTTACACTAATCCTCTGGGGAAATCTTTCGGGCTATCAAAAATCATCAGTCTTCTCCTAAGAAGAAGACGTGGTATGCAAATTACGTTTATTATATATATAGTTCAGGTTCGATGCTAGAAGGTTAG
Source organism: Trichonephila clavata (assembly GCA_019973975.1). NCBI lineage: Eukaryota > Metazoa > Arthropoda > Arachnida > Araneae > Nephilidae > Trichonephila > Trichonephila clavata. Next base: position 175,442 of record BMAO01019597.1, on the reverse strand, counting down.
AAAGTGAAGAAGGATGGATAGTAGAAATTTAGAAGGTTAGAATGTTAGTTAACTAAAGGTGACAAGTCAGATACAAGGTGAAAAATACCGTAAAATGTTAAAAAGGCCTTGTGAAAGATTAAAGACAGGAATTTGATATTGATGAATAAATTAAAAGGTTAAAACCCTTAATTGATTAGAAGACTGCCTACAGTTCAGGTATTAGTCACCTTCATATTACGTTCGATATTTAAAGTATTAAAAAGGTTAAGTGGCCAATAGTTATATATCTACCGTGTAAAGTAATACTGAGGTAGTAGATCGATTATTTTAAAGGGGTTGATTTATTACATGTATTCTCCGAAAACGTGACTCTCATCCCCTCCCTCTGTTGACTGATTGGGACATCCCATTTATTGTGCTGCATTGAATTGTGTTTGAGTCGATTAAAGTGATAAATAAAATAATTGGGAAATTATCATGTCGAATTATCCTGTGGCCGCGGTAGCCAAGTGGTCTAGGTATCGGATCATGACTAGCGTGTTATAAGTTCGATCCCAGTACCACTGAAAACCCGCCGTGAAGGGAAACGATGCACGTTAAATCTGTCGAGAGCTCAAACGTCCTCCCGTTGGTGTGGTGTGATAGTTAGGAGAGGGGGGTGAAAGCTCAGGTGTTGTCCACGTCACTTGACCATGGTTCAAAATTACGTGGACCGTCGCCAAATAGCCCTCGTGTAGCTGAACAGCGCGACGTTAATATTCAATCACTCACTCAGTCAGTCGAATCATCCTTCACTTCCTTCCACGCCTTTAGCTCAGTAACAGGGTAGACGGGAAGGGGGGTTATTACAATTATTTTAATAAGGCTATAACCGCCTCAATAAGGCTACATACAGAAAAAACACTTCCACTATTTTCAATGTCCACCCCTTCATAATCACTGTTTGAAAAACCATCACTTTCGCTATCTTGCATCAAAGCCATTATTTTAGTTTTTTTTTCAACGTAACTATCCTTCTTTATACATTAATAGTCCACAAGTCGACATATACTATACAATAGGGAAAACACGTGACCACTCCCGTGAAACCAACAAAACTTGGCAAACTGCTAATCAAAGCTGAATAATTCCTTTCATTTCCTACATGCCGAGCAAAACTATGATGAAACAAATCGTACTGACAAATTCTGCTTTCCCCGAATTTTCTCTGTATCGTAATTAACTACAATATATATGAACCGGAGATAACTCGGAATAATCAGGCAAGCGGTTAAATCGAATAGCTTGCCGGAATACTCGCTTCGAAATTAACTCAAGCGAGAGAAAGAGTGAGCTGTTTTTATTTTTCCGATTTATATTCATTTGGAAAGATGTCGAAAAATTCCTCCGTTTATTAGTTTTAATGTGGAATAAAAATGAGTGTCACAGAAAATGTGGACAATTAAATAGTTCCTTTTGATAGGAAATAACTTAAAGACAATATGTGTGAAATGCGATAATCTTGTTCATGTCAAAACTCAAACGAGACAAGTTTGAAATAATTTTTTTTCTATGTTTTGTAATAATTTTATTAAATTCAAACGAAATTTTAAATCAGGCGTTGAGAAACTTATAGTTATAGCTTGACAAACTATTCTACCAATAGGATTCTGAGTATCATACAATAGGAAATATTTCTAAGAATGTGATTCCCGCGGGGAGTGCATTCAGCGGTAAGGAATAGAAGTCAAACATAGATTTATAGTCATATTATACTCGTATATTAATTCTGTATCATGAAAGATATTTATTAACAAAAAAATTAACAACCTAAAATAGTATAACTATTCTTTCAACATTAATGAAAATAAAAATTTTATATATATTTGGTATTTTTTTAAAAAAATATTAATTAAAAAAAGAAAAATAATAACTTTTAAAACATAAGATTCCTTTAATACAGTAGAATAAAATCTTAACATTTTAATACCAACCTCTGTCATTCAAAAATTAATTTGTTACTATAAGTAAATTGGTATTGACGCTCTATTGGTATAGTTTGTGACTTAGAAGACTTAATACGATTCTGAACACGCAGATGTTAAACACTTTCTTTGCAGACTCAAAATACTTTTTATATGAAAAAATATTTGTTCACATAGACAATAGAACCTAATCTTTTTTTCTTTTCTCCTATTCATGATGTGTTTCCAGTAACCGATGCAAAATATGTTTCTGGGGGTTGAAAACGGATTCTGAAATTTGCGTGCTATTGCAGAAATGAGAAAATAATCAAACAAAAAAAAAAAGGAAATTGATCTATCACCAGATTAATTTCGTTCTGCAATAAACACATCAAGTAATTTTAATTACATTAATACGCAGTTTTTTCTTAGATATAAAAAATTGTCTTTATGAGGCTGAAACCCCTTATGTCTTGTTGTACTTTGTTTTAATTTCATATATGAAGTTTGCGGAATGTTATGTACAACAATCTTGTCATTCTTTGTTGTTTTTACTTCTCATTAATATTGTTTTTGCAATTTAAAATGTTGTGTGTCGTAGCAAATGGGCTGAAATACAGTCATTCGTTTTTTGTATAAAAGTTATGTAATAGCAAAGTTTTTGGCATTGAATTCATTTATAAAAAAAATTCGGAAAATTATGATGGAAATTATGATTTAGCTATTATTTTATAATATTTAGATGAAGTTTCCTTTTGCTGTTCTTGGAAAATCTATGCAGGAGTATTATTGTTAGTGGGATTTACGAAATTTTAATACGTAATTCAATATTTTATTGTAGAATTGTTTAAATTGTATTGTTATATTTGTTTGGTTTGCCATGATAAATTTTCAATTTAAGTTTGAATAAATATTTTATATAACAATATTTTTAAAATATTTTTTACTTTTCATACTTGAAATGCTACTTTTAGGTTTTCAAGTATGAAATGGAGCAAAAAATGCACATAACTAAATTCGATTTTTTCCCAATAAAAACTAATATTTTCAGATTATCTGTTAATTTTTTTTCAAACTGAAATATGCTTTAAAAGGAGGAAACGATGTACCTTTCACATGAAAAACAAATTATGCCAAAATATGGTGTCTAAATGAGGTTATGTGCTTAATCAATCTTTACTCTATTTCATACTTGACAACCTAATACATAATCACATCCTTAGAAAAATCCTGTTATGTTTTAGATCAGTTATTTCAAGAACTAAAATACAATAACATTGCTTCAGTACTGATGCAAATTGGAACGGCAACTGATAAAAAAAACAGCTTTTGAGAAAGATCTCTTAAAAAAAATATAGCTTTCACATGATGAATGGAAGCAATATCCTTTACATTATTTAAATAGAACATAAAAAAAATACATTTTATACATTGTCATGAATTTCTTGATGTAAAATAAAATGCGCACTTTTTTTTTTTTCACTTGCTCTTCAAACTGTGTTCAATAAAACTCTGAGTTTCCACAAATAAAAAAAAAAAATAAAAAAAGGAAATAGAGGGAATGTGAAATCAAAATGGATTCATATTCTATAAAGTTTGTATGCCACACTAGTACCTAAGACCTAGCCTTTCGGCGGGGAAACACTGCTTTAGATATTCGTTTTACTTGGATTATATTTTAAATATTTTTTGATATATTTTTCTGAAAGTGGGATGGGGTTCCCCAAAAACACCTTATGATTATAAAGTTTCAATGAGTTGAAAAACTCTGAAGACCATTGGCTTATAGTATTCACGTAATGTTAAAATTAAATGTCAATAAGTGATATCTATTTGTCCCGGCAATACTCGCACAGAGTGTGTCATACCCACCGTCTAATTTTTTCAACGCTCCTTCTAAACCTTTATTAGAAAATGGATAGTTTCTCGTGTATCTGACTTTAAGGTCATTTAAGGCCCTTTGAGGGGCCTCAGCTTGTAGGCGAATTCTAAATATATATTTTTGGATATCACCTCTTCGAGTATGTCATACCCTGAGCGTGAATCATCGTTACAGTTCTGAATACATGAACACGTTTCAAATCTTCCTTATGCTATGGCGTACTATTGTAGTTATGATGAAGAAATGTGATATTTAAGTTATTTAATAAATACAGTATTTAATAGATATAGTACAACAGTATTTTTGGATGAAGAAATTCGAGATTATGATGTAGAAAAGTCAAATGCTGAAGAGTATAACAGCAAGTATGATTCCTCCACTGACATCTATACAGATTTATAGAGTGAGAGAATATTAACGTCGCACTGATTAGCAACACGAAGGCTTTCGGCGAATGTCCACGTAATTTTGAACCATGGTCAAGTGACGCGGACGACACCTGAGCTGGCACCCCCGTCTCCTAACTACCACACCACACCAACGGGAGAACGTTTGAGCTCTCGACAGATTTAACGTGCATAGCGCCCGTACACGGCGGGTCTTTAGTGGTACCAGGATCGAACTCCTGACACGCTAGCCATGATCCGATGCCTAGACCACTCGGCTACCGCAGCCACTACAGATTTATAGAAGGTAACACTGTTGAAAATAAATGTAGAGACACAAAAACGTTTGAGAAGAATGTAATTTTAAAGGAGATAACTGGTATACATCTTATCCACTTTCAGATCAACTTTTGAAGAAAAAAAAACTATTGCTGGAACAAAATAAGAGAAAATAAAATAGAAAGTCCAAAATTTTTAAACTTAAAGAATAAAGAAGTTTACTCCTTCATGTTTAGCTTAAAAAAGAGAGATTAAAAAAAAATTAAGGTTCAGTGAAAACATCACACTCACTCACGACGCAATTAAAGGAGTGTATAAACAATGCACTGAATGCCCATATAAAAAGAACAGAAAAACAAAATTTATGTGTGAAAAATGTAATAAATACGTTGTATTTTATATTTTTCTTCCTTTTTAACTTTTATATACAAATTTTACGGTAAAAACACTATGTAAACACCCTTGGGTATGACACGCCCTGCGCGAGAACTTTAGGTCGTTTTTTACACGCGAGTGATGCCGGGTTAAAATAATTGTAGATATATTGAATTGCATGGGCTATATATATATATACGGACAAACGGAAATAAACTATATTACAAAAAAATTTTAGGAAAAATCTGCATTCTTGCTTTTATAGGGCAGCATAAAGTATGCACAATCTCATTGTTAATCTTCCTCTATATACAGTTCGCAAACTTTCATTAATTACGACCCAATGTTCAACCACAAACTTCCATCGCCAAGACACTTCACTACGAAACAGGAATAATATAATTCTTTATAGATTAGAGCGGTCAGAATATAGATGATTGTTCCCTATGAGTGATGTGTGAAGCAATAAGAAGATTGTTAAAGATTTATGTTAACCTAGTTGGTAATGAATTTTTCTATTATCAGGGACAGTCCTAAAAAGGTTATGAGGTTGCCAAAATGGTGGTCTGCGAAAAAATTTCACTGGTCCCCATAAAAAGGTGGGATATACTTACTCATCACTTTAAGTTATGTTTTAAGATGCAGTGAAACATAATTCAAATCATAACAATACGTGAAAAGGTATATATATATATATATATATATATATAAGAAAGCTTCTTCATTAAATAACGCCATTTCTCAGAAAAACGCCTCAGTAAATAAGTCATACTGCTGCAGCTGCATTTTTTTAGCTACATGTTTTGTCTCGTCTCGTTTCGCACTCTTCTAATGTTTGACTCTCCTGTATGTCGCATAGGCATATCAGTAGAAGCATTCAAAGGTAGGCTTATGGACGTATTGAGTTCAACGTAAAATATATTCATTATATTAGTTGGGTAATAAGGAAGTCTATGTATTTTTTTTGTATATTGGTGTTTTTTAAAGACAGGCATGATCGTTAATCTTAACATTGTGCATTTTTTCTTTCGTTTTATATTTCTTGAGATAAACTCTTTTTTTTTTTTTTTTTGACTTTCCAAAATTTCTTCTGCTTTTTATTTTGGATTCGAATAAATTAAACTCATAATGAGTGAAAAAAGCAAAAGAATATTCTGCATTTGTTTAGTAATTCAAAAAGTATTTAAAACTTTAATAGTACTTCACATAACCGTGGACTGATCAATAAATCAGACTTTCCGCAGTCTTTATCAGACACCATTAGAAAAACATCGGAACGGAAGGTGGAGAGAAGAAAAAACGCTGAATATCACGCACACACAAGAAAATATCAATCCTACTACTTAAAAATTGGATTAATTGAAGAGCCAGTGAGCTGGATCCACGGTTTATCTGTGTTGTATGTTCTGAAAGCTTATCTATATAACGATACTTTAAAACTTTTCAAACTTGAAAAACACTTGAATTCAAAGTACCGTACTTAGCAAAAAAATCATTAGAATAATTAAAAAGAATACATGAAAATATGAAAACGCAAGTTAATGTATAAAGAAAAATAACAATGGAAGATAAATCATTACTAAGGGCTTCCTATCTCATGAAAAATCAGATCGCGAAATGCAAAAATCTGTACACGATTGGAGAAGAATTAGTGAAGACTCGCTTCATTCCCAAAAGCCAGTGACAGATTTTGGGAATGCAGGCTATTCATAAATTTAAAGTAATTCCTATGTCTGCTAATGCTATCAAGCGAAAACTCGAAGATATGGACGAAGACATTGAAACTCAAATAATAAAAATGGTGAAAAATTCATCACAATTTATTCAATACAACTAAACGAAACTACGGACATTACAAACAAAGATTTCCTTCTTTGTTCTGTAAGGTTCGACTATAAAAGAGAGAGATATGAAGAACTATACTTTGTTCGCTTAATTTGCCGAGTAGAACAACCGGTTCTGATATTTTTGAAGCTCTTAATAGTTATTTCCGGGACCATGAAATTTATAGGAAAAAATGTATTGGGATATGCACAGACGGTGCCGCAAATATGACTGGACATCTTTCAGGAATTGTTATAAAGGTGAAGAATGTTGGATACCCAGACACTTTATCTACAAACTGGAAAGCAACTTGCCGCAAAAAAATGGCCCCAGAACTACTCGAAGTATTATCAAATGTCATTGAAACTATAAAGGAAATTTGACACAAAGCAATCAATTCTCGAATATTTGAGGCACTTTGAGAAGAAATGGGTTCCGAGTATACTGATCTCCTTCGTCATGCTGAGGTAAGGTGGCTGTGGAGGGGTAAAATACTGACCCGACTATTAGCCTTGTGGGAAAAAGTCAAATTATTTTTCCAGAAATAAAATAATCCGAAATTGCAAAAATTCTTGTCCAACAATGAAGGGCTAGAAAATCTTGCATACCTGGCAGATATTTTTCCCTTTTAAATGAACTAAACCTATCCTTGCAAGAACAACTTAAGGGCGTGTTCATATTACACAGTAAAATGGAAGCGTATCAAAATAAAATATTATTATGGTAAATGAGGTTGTTTGAAGACCTCATTTACCACAGTATTTTCTAATTTTGGTGAATACATGAAGGAAAATGATGTTAACTAACAAGTAGTAACCCTAGTTAAAAAGCCATTGGAATCAATTACAAAATATTTTGCTCGTTATTACCAAACGAATGAAGACCGAATGCCTGATAATATGTGGATAATAGATCCATTTTTTTGCAGCGAAAATTCAGGATAATATTTTAAGCATGCATTTAAAAGAAAGCATCATCGACCTATCGTCCGATGAAACACTCAAATTTAAATTTCCTTTATCCTTATTAAGATCTCAGCTTGAAATAAATGGAGTACTTCGTCTTGCAGTAGCAACATTGGATCTAACTATCAATATTCTTATTTCAAGTAAGCAGGAACATCCATCACACTCTAGGAATATATAATGCTAAAAGTTTGATATATTTAAATTATTTTTTAATTGTTCTTTTTTACAGTTTTTGTTTATTTTACTATGGTTTATTCATAAAGCTTTCATAATTTATGTAGAATAAATAGTACCATTTTATTAACTAGGTACATTTTATGCGTTCTTCACAATTTGTTTTATAAACATTTTTAATACTTAAAAAATCCTATTTGTGGTCTACAGGATTTAAATTATAAATTTACTGGTCCTTGAGGTCAAAATGCTTGGTGACCGCCAGTGGCGCACACAAGGGGGTCCGGACACCCCCAAAGCCCTTGAGATTTTTTCGATTGATGGTAATTCTATTTATATATAACGCAAAATTTTATTAAGTACTTTTAATTAACAATTTATTTGATTAATTAATGCTAATTACTAATTCAATAATTTATTTTTAATGTTTTTTGTTAACAAAATTGACAAAATCAGACGAATCAATAGGTGTTGTCTTGAGGTATGATACGAGTTGGGGAACTTTAGACTATGGACACCCCCTTTGAAAAAATTTTGTGTACGCTACTGGTGATCACTGGTATAGAATGTTGGCTCAAAAATACATATTTCACACTGCTATGCCCATCTTAACTCGTGGAACCATATCTGTTTGAAAAGAAAAGTTTTGATAACAGGAACTCAAATAGATAACAAATTACACGAAGGAGAAAGTTGAAAAGAATCAGCTAAAGTTCGAACTAAAAAAAAACTTGAAAAAAATTAACGAAAAAGTCATGAAAAAGGTAGATGGCCTAAGTAAAAAGAAAAAATTCTCAAAATATATCATTTCGTCTACAGTCAGAAAAGACAAAAGGACCCGACATTTTTGATACGTTAAAATGACATTCCTTTTAAGAAACTCCCCTGAATGTGCCGCAAGTATGAGTTAAATTTATTTATCCTCTCACATAGAGTTGTAGAGAAAGGACGATGGTTTCAATTTTTCATCTGATCTTTAATATGACAGATGGTTGACCTACCGAATTCTGAAAGTAACAAAGATTACCTAGATTTGTCACAAATACAATTGATTATATGTTAAAGCAAAAACCTAAAAAAATGATAGAAAAATGCTTACAGACGTTGATAAAATAGAATCTCTCCATTTTTTTCTTCATTCACAAATAGATGTAACTTTGAATGGAAGAAGCGTTTCTTTTAGTAACAATATGTACACTTTAGCGCTGTTTTCTAAACTACTAATCGGGTGTATAAAATGAAATAGAACATTTTGTAGAAAGTGAATATCCTTAAAAAAGTGACCAGTACAATAAAAATAGTAGCTTTGATTACATTATAGGCTTTGCAAGATGGGTAGTTGTTCCATTAAGCAATCAACATGCATTATTACAAAACACAAAAGTATATAAGAAATAACCATAAACAAAAATTACACAGATACATAAATTTAATACTGTGACTAGAATTTAGTACCACTCACTCACGTTGCAGGGAAAAGTCCGATTGGCGGATCCATCTGATGTTGATATCACGGCACAGAAAGTTGTCGACCCTAAAGTAAATAAAGCTTAGAAATAAATCCTCGCCTGAATATTAGTACACTTTAACGGTACATCTTACCCACTGCCATCCGAATAACATGACCGATTTGGTCTACAAAAACTGTTCCAAAATGACATTCTTTTTATTTGAAATTAGGGAAAGGGATAAAATTCGTTTTGTTAAGAAGAAAAATTTACATTAGAAGATACCGAAACTTGACTGATTACAAATCCGTGTTGCCAAACCGGAAAATGAAATTATGAAAGAACATTTTTCCTGATGATTTATTCGTAAGACAATTGTAGTTCCCCCACAGAGAATTAAAAAAAACGGATAAATACAACCATAGATAAATGTATTTATAATAAAATAAGCAGCAATCCTCGGGGGAAAAAACTGCTCAAAGCATTAATTTTCGCAAGGCTGACGTCATACATCCATTTAGCTCAAAACTCGTTTAAAAATTCAATTTTAAAAAAATATAAAGGGAAGTTCAAAAACATCTCTAACGACGTCAAAAACATAATGACCTATAGTTTCTACGTGCTAAATTTCCTCCTTCTAAGTTGCTTAGTTTGGCCGAAACAGCTGAAATACACAAACTCTTTCTTTTATTGATATAAATATTTAATCTCACAGACATGATAGCAAAACTTCTCTCAACTTATCTCTGAAATACGTTTGGTCGCGTTTCAATATTTAGAATACTTATGACAATCCCAACGGGAAATTCAGCACACGAGCTTCACTATTCAAATTCAAAAACATTACAATTGTTAACAATATAAACAGCTTCATGTAGAATCTCCAACACAATCAGAATAGTCTTTAATTTAACCTTGTTGATTCGAAAATTAAATTGATAAGATACGAGTCAAAGTTTTGTTCGATAGAAAAAGAAGGCTATTAAATACGTTTGATCATATTTCTAATTTTGTTAGAAAAGTATTAAATCATTATTGTTCATGATAAGCACATTTAATCTGTCGAGGGTCAAAGGTCCTCCCGTGGGTGTAATGTATTAGGAGAGGTGGTGCAAGTTCAAGTGTCATCCTCGTCACTTGACCATGGTTTAAAATAACGAGATCCGTCGTCAAAAGTCCTCGAGCACAGCTGAATAGTACGACGTTAATATTCACTCATTCACTCACTTGTACTACAATTTAGTCACGAAAAATAATTTTATATAGAGAGCATATTTTGTATAATTAATGTTTCTTCGTCTTAAAATAGTGTAAATAATTTATATCTAAATGTTTAATATACGTTAATATTACTTTCTAATGTATTTGTTTTATGATATAAGAACTGAAATATTCGAAAGCAACGTTGTCCCTTACATTATAACGACGTTTCAATGTAAAGTTAGCAAATTATTGGTGATACAGCCAAGTTAGTAGCATTTTTGGCGACTTACAGACAGGGCCGATCCTAGCAGGTGTGCAGCGCGTGCACCGCACGCGGGCGGCCAGAACAAGGGGGCGGCCACTGGCCGCATACAATTCTATTAATCAAGCAAAAAAAAATTTCGAATTTCTTAAAATAAAAATTATAATAAGTTGAATGAATATATGTTGAATTTTAAATAGTTATTGAAAAATCAAAATTACTTCCGGTTTTCCGATGTCATAACACAGTTTAAGAAAAGTAGAATGTTAATGCATAGTATGTTGGCCCATTGTCTATCACACACAATATGTCTACTCTTTATACACATTCTTCATTTGGAGCAAAATTAGTGGAAAAGCCGGCAATACCGCCATGGAAAAGGGGTGTTTTTTGTTTGTTTGTTTATCAGCGGCACTGGTGGCGCACTGTGGGTCGATGCTTAACAAAAACGATTTTTACTAAAGTTATTCTACGAAGGCATCTTTTATTCTCATTACAAAGCCTTTTTGAAAAACACTTCAATTTTCACTCAGTATTATTCATGTTAGTAAAGTTTTCCGAAATTTTATATTTTATTTTATGTTGTTGGTACCTACTTAGGTACTGAGTTTAAAAAATTACGGATTCAATGCGATTTTTTTTTAAAGAACCCAAAATGTAACGATGTAATGTAATCAAATAGGCGAATCAAGAGATTCACAATATAGCACTAAGAACAAAAATAAAGCAGATGTAACAGATCATGATTAGATTTTAATAAAAAAGCATATATTAAAAGATAATCATGATATATATAGTATAGCTTCCTGTTTATAAGAATACTCCATCTCCTAGTTCAAGAGTAATTTCATATCAACTAATCCATTTAGCCCAGACATGCCACCAGTACATAGATTGCGGCCCACCATGACTTTTTTTCTTAACATAATTTAAATATTAAACTTTTAAGGTTTTTCATTTTGAAAATTATTTGAGGTAATTTTTTTTTTTTAAATTTACAACATTTACACTTGTTACTTATTCTTGTTTTAAGAGATCCTATTTAATTACAAAAATAACCTTTAGATCATAAGCTATTTTTTAGAATATTTTATTAAAATGTTTGGTTTACTTTCACTATACGAAATTAATTTTTATGAGATTCTTAAAAGCATTTATGCATTATTTCACTATTAGCAGTTAAATAGCAGAGAGAGAGCAACTTCTCAGTGTACTGAATAAACTGCATTTCTCACATAAATTATGCGGTTACATAAAAATCCGTGTGGTTAACAACACGTTACATGTCATTTACCCCTTCTATGCCGCTCTCATTATCGTGTGTGCCACTTATATTCCTCTTTCTCCTGTCTTTGGAGTGTCCAATCAGCGGTGAGAGGCTGTAATTGTTGTCGGTTGCAGAGATGGAGCATGGGTGACCGTTCTCTTCTCTGATGAGTCCCGGTTCAGCCTAATCAGTGATTCTTGTAGTAATAATGTCAGCCTAATGAGTGATTATATAAGAAAAGAACCAGGGACCGCTACCAATATCTGAAAAATCGATGATTACGACAAAGGAGGCTTGATGATATGGGAAGGCATTAAATGAGACCGTCCTCATATACTTTGAAAGAGATAATTTTTTGAAAGAGACATTCGGGCTGCTGCAAGATATAGGAATAATATCTTTCAGGGAAAAGTTGGCTCTAATTTCATTTCAATGGATGATAATGCGAGGTCATATTGTTTCTGGAAAATGAGGATATTCGCTGGGTAGATTGGCCAGCCAGATATCCAGACTTCAACCCTATGTAGCATGCCTGAGATGCTCTAAGGAAGGCAATTGGAACTCGCAAACTCCTTTCAAGACCTAATAAATAGATACCTAACGAGTGAAACCATTTTCCCCAGAAAATCATTAACTCCCTTATTTTCAGTATAAAATCCTGATGGGAGTCCTGTATATCTGCAAGAGGGAGCCATACCTCCTATTAACCACATATGTTGTTCGATTCTGCATCTGCTGGTTCATACCTTCCGACGAGTGTTACGCTCGATCTTGTGGATGAATGTTGAAGTGTTATTATTTGTATAATGTCAAACCTATGCACAAACCAAATTTCGTTTAGATCTGTCCAGAATCTCTAGAGATAATCCGACAAAACCTAAAAATTTTCTTAATTTTAAACACATGTGAATATATTTTTCGTTTCACGAGATTTATGCTCAGTATTTTTTTTAATTATTAGATTATATTTCCTACGTAAATACTGTTGCCTAGTATATCTAATTATAAAATTTTTACTTTTATTTTAAAGGTAATATTTTTGTTTTGTTTATTATTCTCTTAAAGTATTTTGTAGCTATTATAAGCTACTAGCTGTCAAAAAAATAAAGTTCTGAACTTCAAATTTTATTTATGTTTCGCTTTTTAGTCTTATACAGGTATATTAGTTTAAAACGTCAACGTTAAGGTATCCGAACACGTTGAAAATGACCAAATTCAGTCAAGACAGATATTTTTATTTTTACTTTATTGAATAGAGCTATCTTTTGACAATACGAAACATACGTTGTTTTGTTTCTACACTACCTAGAGACCAAGTTACAATCATTTATATAAATTTAGAAAAACCTGGAGTGGGTGTTTGATCTAGCAGAAGTGGGCATTTAAATTGCTCAAAATCTATCATGGCGAGTCTGATAACTCAAAATATTACGAATGTATTTCTATAAAACTTTTTGAACCTGACATTTATGTTATTTTCTAGAGAACGTACTAAAATATTTCTTATTGTATGAGTTATGGTTTGTTATTTAAATAATGGTCTCATAAAAAATGTAACATTTTTTATAATGTTTACTCAATCAGCTCTAAAATTTTCAAATTTTAATAAAAAATTAAAATTTTATTACATTTTCCAGATAAATGCATCTAATTTGTTTTAGTATTTTTTTTACTAATGTATGCTTATTACTTTTCTCTCTAACTTCTTTGAAGTTTTTCAAAAATATTGCTAAAATTTCACTTAAAATTGTGATTTTTTGTAAAATTCAGGTAATTTATTTAAATTTTGATAGCTAAATGTGGTAATATTTATTGGTATTGAGTCCTAAAAGAGCCTTTATAATGTTTTAGTATGTTATTTTGTTAAAAAGTACTCCGAAAGTGCTCGGATACCTTAAGTATAAATCAAAGTATAAAAAAATTCTCTAGAGGGGCGGCACATTAGGTCTTTGCACGCGGGCGGGCAACACCTTAGGATCGGCCTTGCTTACAGAACATGTTAGTGACTATATGGATGCTTCTGGGATTTTCTTGGAGAAATCTGTTACATCACGATCTATGACGAAATTGGGTTTATCGAGAAAGCGTTGGAAGTTAGGGAGGCAAATCGTTCTTGACGCTTTTATTCAATTAAATTCAACTTTTTACACCTCCATTTTAATGAATTGTACTTTATGTACAAATCAATTTATTACAGCATCACGAAAAACTTTACTTTATATATAGATAAATTAATTTCGTGGACGAGTAAATAGAAAAAATCATTCATTTTTCAGCAATTAAAAGATTCTGCTGTCAAAGAGGCTACGCTTTCAATCCTTAGATAATCCTTGTTGTTGACAGAAAATATGTATACTTAATTTTTTAGTTTTCATAAGGCTAATAAGCTTTGATTTTTTAAAATGTAGAATGTTCTCTGTTAGTATGAATGTAGTGTTAAAATGAAGGAATTCAACTGATGATCATACTTCGAGTTTTTACACTCTAAACATGTCTTAATAATTTAATGATAATCATTTTGTCGTGTGCATTAAAAATACTTCCTATTAGATCATCAAAATTTTACAAAATGCAATTAATCAATTCATTGAATAGTAAGAAATGCCACTTTCTGGTGATACCTTGTAGACATTATGTTAAAAATAAAAGTCAAACGAAAGCAATTAAAGATATATTGCGCAGATAATGATATTAGCACTGTGGATTCCAATTTCCTATAAGTGCTTCTTTTCATTCTTAACCTCGAATTAGAGAGAATAAAATTTTATTTCTATCCTAAATACAGCTCAAAATGTAAAGCAAGCAGAAAAGTACAAGATAGGCTACAAGATTAATGGCTCTGGGCTCTTTTTGGATCAACTCACCCTACTTGGATTACTTAGACAAAATCATATTACATATAAATACTCTTTTATCTGTACTTAATTTTAAAAAGTAATGCGTGTGTCGCCATTTAACTTGATTACGTATTTAATGAAATGTAAAGGGAGGAGGTAACTGAATTAAGTTTTAAAAAAAGAGAATGTGAGGGGGGAATAAGAAAAAGAAGAAAAAAGCGAGGAAAGAAGTTTTGTGTTAAAATAGCTAATGCTTGAAGATCTTTAATGAAATAATAGTATCACGCACAGTTCATATTAGAATTGAATTAAATGTTCTCTCTTATTATCTTATTTTATATAATGCATATCTCCATGCATACACACATACGTACATTTCCTCGAACCGATGGAAGGTTATCGTATCTGATAGTGTCAACTGGAGGAGGATCCGCGAGTCAGCCTTGGCCTGAAAAAGGCTGTTGAATTAATGTGAAGAAGAATTTACTTACTTCATTTAACAATGAGGTATTAATTTTAGCTAATTTAATATTAATATTCTAAGCTATGACTGCTATCCTTAATTTTAATGATGGCTTCCTTTTACACGCATTTCTTTTCTCTTTGAAGCCCACTCTTATAGGCAAGTCACAAATGGGTTGACTGTCCCGAAAACAATTTTTGAACCTGCAATCTTAGTCCCTAAGGGTAAGAGTTTGCTATTGAACTACATCCTTTAATTTACTTTGACTTTTACTATATTTCTATTTTTGCTTTATATGTGCTATTTGCTTCATAAATATGATTCGAAGGAAGCATGGGGGATTTTCGGGAAACAATTTTTTTTATTTAACTGCTAAATCATAATTTTTTTTAGTTTAAGTTTCGAATGGAACGTAAGTAAGTAAACTGAAGGTTGAATGATCTTTTATGGGCAAGAATCAACTGTTTAATTTTATACGTGCTAATGTGCAGTGGAAAAATAAACGTCAGATGGGACATAAAACTTTTTGTTTAGGTTATAAATTATATATATAATTACCTTTATACACAAAAACATACATTTATGTTATGCTTTTTAAATATAATTTGATTATAAAACTGATACAAAAAGAGTTGAAATGTTTTTAATTGAAAAAATGCTCCTTTATTTTCCTGCACTTGACATAATTTATGAGAATTTTATGACACATTTTATTAGCATTTGTTCTCTAATTGATAATTTTACAAAAAAAAAATATTATAATGCAGTTAATTCAGTTAAAAATATATCTTAGAAGATAAGCTATGTACAAGTAAAATTATTAACTAAAAACTTTCACAATGTGACAAGATAATTGGCTGCATTATCAAATGATTGCTTAATCGTGAGTATGAATGGCCATATTTAAGGCATTGCCAATCAAATAAAGCATTGCAGAACTCGTGTAAAAATACATTACCGTAAGGCTGGACTCTTAAGTGAGTAACTCCTAATGGCAAGCAAAAGAAAGTGAGAATGCACAATCCAGAAGCCTATTTTTTATATCTAGAATAGTGAGAGCTGATTGACCGGGCATGATTTAACTAGACTCTTGCTGACGAACTGTAAAACAATACCAGTGCTTTAATAAATACAAAAAAACTTTGATTAAAGGTTAAGGTTCTACAACTCTTTAGATCTCAAATACTTAAGAATATTCACGACACAACTTACTTTCTTCAAGTCCAAATGCAGTAATATTTTACAAAATACACTACGCGACTTTTCAAAAAGGAGTGAACGGAAAGTGAAAAAAACTCAGAGAAGAGGGCAACTGACTATAAGTGATCCTTTAAAAAAAAAATAGCACTTTTGACATAGAGCAAGAACAAATTCAGCTCAGTAGGATGTAAGACGTCGGTGCACTAAGTGACACATTTAGCCACAGAGTGAGTTAAAACACGGGTGATGCCAAGAGGGAGATAGCTCATTCTCTATTTATTTACCACAATTCCTCTTCCAAGTGCTGGGGAAAACGACATCCAATTACGTCTCGATTGTCTTCTGTTGCATATACGGAACACTTGGCTCTATGGAGCATTAGTCTCTTGTTTTATAAGTGAGATAACATGGTAATTCTTATTTTGACAATGATTGTTAAAAGTTGCTGTGTATTTCAGACAAAATCATAAAGAAAATTTTAAACTATTTATATTCAAGTTGTTAAGTTTTATTAGACATAAGTAAATATTTAAAATTAAGTGACTGAATTTATTTTTATCAAATAGGAGCTGGGGTGGACGTGGATGCCTGTCCAATGGGAAAGTAGCTTATAGTGGCGCAAACTTGGCGACGAAATCTAAATGAAAAAAGCTCTTCTACCAAGTGAGAGGGACTGTTATCGTTGTTAGAGTATCGGCTTTAAGTCGAAATAAGGTAGCTACGAAATTACTTATGAGTAAATTAGGTATCACACAGAGAGTCGTTAAAACGAATCATATGTATATATATATATATATATATATATCAGTAGCGCACACAGGAATTTTTCAAGGTGAGTGTCCAGGGTTGAAAGTCCACTATTCTCGTAACATGCTCCAATATGCCGCCGAACATATTCTTTTGATTTGTGATAGTGAATGAATTTAATTAGTGAATGAATAATTAACACAAATTAATAAAATTAATAAATAATCGAATACTTAATTGAATTTTACGTACTATATACATAGGGTTATAATCAATCAAAAAAAATCAAGGCCTTTGGTGGTCCGGACTCTAGTCCTCCCCCCTTGTGTGCGCCAATGATATATAAATACAAATACAGTCAACTCTCGATAATTCAAACCTTCGATAATACGAAGCTCTTGATAATTCGAAGTATATGCTCAGTCCCTAGAAAAACTCTTGATATTTCGAACTAAAACTATACGTTTTGGTACTCTCAATGTTTCGAAGTAAAATCTGTGGCTGTCCAGACTACAACACGCTATAATTCGAAGTTATCTTATAAAACTCTCGACAATTTGAACACTCACTATCATGTACAGTTCTGTAGCAAACAGATTTATCGTGACTCAAAGCCACCCCTCAGACTACTATCTCCCTGTCTATCATTAAATATTTCTGGATGTGTAGGCGGGCTTAAAGGATCAAAAGTCATAATTGCAAATCACTATATTTATTGATTCTTATTAACACAGAAGGGTAGAAACACACAATTCAAATTTAAGAGAAACAAAATAAAGTGGAGTACGAAAAGGGGAATTACTACTAGCGGAAATAACAGAATCGCAGCTGAATCTATGAAAGCTTAAACACGCACAATTACAGCTACGCCACGTACGAATATTCACAATATTTTAAATCACTGACCTTATCTTTCCTCACCGGCTGTTCCGTCATGAGGATATCTGCCTTGTGACCGGTTAGGTGTTAGGAGAATGGTGAAGGATCCACGCTCTATAACACGGATTTTTACAAGCTTCAATCTACTTCTTCTAGCGTAGCTTCACACGTAACTGCTATCTACGAATGTCAACAACTGCGTGCTGACTTACCGATCTTCAATTCATTTAACTTCACTCTTCTATCTCTTCACTTTACTTAACTTCTTTAACTCGCGAAACCCGAACTTATATAATATATCTTATTTGCATAAATCACGCTTGGCTCCCGGTGGAGATTGGTTGAAATAAATCAATTACTTCAAAGAAAATAGAGAAGGTTAGTGGTAGACCGTATAGATCCGTCACAGATTGGAGCTTACAAGTTTTGCGTTGAGTTGTCTCTGCATCTCTCCCCTGTAACGTATCCTCTTTGATGACCATCTGTCTTGTCTTCTGACGTTCTTAGTGTTTTTCGATTCCTCAGGCGAAAAGATACTTTTATTGTTTTCATTCCTTTTTGTGAACAATCTGCACCTATTGTGAGCTGTCCATATCTTTCGTTTAACATGTGGCCTTGCTACACATGTGTTCAGAAAGGATGGCCCGCTTTTGTGAAGAGATGCGTAGGATTGTGAATAAATGTATTGAATGTATTCTTTTAATAGAGGATTTTTAACTTCTGCATAATATATATATATATATATATATATATATATATATATTTACTGTATAATATATCCTTCAAAAATACTTTAAAATAATTTTATACATATATGCAATCGTTGTTTTCTCATTTAGTTAAAAATTTTAATGAGTTAGAAAAAAAATTTCACTTTGTGTATATATATATATATTTTTTTTGAGAGTTTTTTTTTTTTTTTACCCTGTTGATAATTTGAATTCTTTAAAATTCGAAGTTTTTCATTGGTCCCTAGAACTTCGAATTATCGAGAGTCGACTGCATATAGTTTTTATCATTCACAGCTTGATACATCGGAAGATTTTTTTTTTTCTGTTTTATCCATGAACCACGTTAAAAAGTTAGTTAGAGAAATACTAAATTGCATCCGCTCACATGCTCTTAAGCATTCGAATCTGTAAGTATTCCTAAGGGAACAATCTTTTAAATATGGTGATATCGTGTATTTTACAAATGTCAGATGATTTGTGGAAAACTTTTACAAATATTTTTTTAAAAATTTATTGTAGGAAATAAATTTATGGATGAGGATCAAAAACTACCCCAGAATTAAATGAGAATAATTGGTTGCTTGATCTACGTTTTTTTTAGTGAAAATAACATAAAGATTAAAATTCGATGCAAAATAACTTTCCAAAAAATCGATCTAAAAATACCTCGAAATATTGTAATGAAATAAAGAAATTTATAGCTACACTTGATTGTCGTTTATCAGAATTAGAAAAAATAAAATAAAATATTTAAAATACTTTCATTTTCTATTTCACATTATGTAAAGTTAGTAGTGTTAATTGACTTATACTACAAAGGTATGTCAAACTCATAATGATATTACGAGCCACATGGCCTATTTTATTATAAGTTGGGGGTTGCATGTATTCAATCTTCAAAAAATCAATAAAATATATCAAATAATGTATTAGGCATTTATTAGATTCTACTTAAATCTCAATGAATTGTTTATCATACATATGTAGTCGTTTTATGTTTCACATGTTATTTTTTAAACCTAAACCATAAATATTTTATATTTTTCTATAGAAAAAATTATTATGCGGAATACAATTAAACGTTACTTTTTTAAAAAATATTTGAAATTTTTTTTCACAAAGAAAGCCATCAAGATTTGATTAAAAATATCGAGTTGATGCAGATTTTAAAATTGACGATAAATGCTGAAAGGGGTTAATCTTAATATTTAAAAAAATTAGCTATTTTTCATTAAGGAAAATAATTGCCCTCATGCATAAGTGCTTTCGAAAATAGCCATTATACGCAAAACAAATGATAAATTTTCGAAATCTAATCTATGGATTAATATGTATAAAAATATAGAATTCCAACTTCCATAGATTTTTGCTTCAACGAAGAATGAAATTGGGTTTCAGTTTATTTCATTTGCTAGCTTCCTTCAACAATTTCAAGATTGATAAATAGAGGTAAAGTAAGAGAGTGAAATTGTAACTCACGGCTTTTAAAATTAGAAAATCTTGATCCCTAATTCCGTTCCCACCATATAATTTAGTGATCATATTCAGTAAATTTTAATTTATAGGATTTCATTAATAAATATTGGCAGCTTTCATAGTGAGACAAGTTTTCTTTTTCTATTTATTTTTGCGAAATAATAATTTTAAATATCAAATAGAGTTGTAACAACATGATTTTCACCGTGAAGCTTAAAATTAATTTGATAAGGGGACCTGTAATATCAACTGAGAAAGCCAGATCCTTCCTCTGTTGTTCATCTTTTAATTTAATTCTTGCTTCCAAGAAAATAGCAGTTTCGTCCAGCAATTTGAATAATCATTTTAACACTTTATGGTTTGAAAGTCATTGAACTTAAGCATAATATGGTGGGTCGTTGTATTCACTTTCTATTATATCTTTCAGAAATGAAGCAAATTTACGATGATTAAGTCTATGTTCTCGAATATAATTTACAATTTTGGTGACAACTTTTAAAGCATGTCCTATGTTTAAAACTTTGAAATATAGTACCTGCTGATGAATAATGTAATGAAAATATTAAAATTTATTATTACCATGTGGTTTGATGTTTTTTTTTAAAAATCATGCAACAACTTTTTTAGTAATACCGGTCATAGCATGTGCATTATCATGCAAGACAAACCAACTTATCATGGTAACTTATATTTCTACATAACATTTATAAATGCATCTGAAATATCAGCTCTGAAGATTGTATATTGAATATGAATGATTTCTAAAAGTTCTTCATTTAGTTTTAAATCAACATCGCATCCATGAATAAAAACTAGGATGTGAAATCCCGGGTTATATTTTCTATCCCGAGATTTCGGGATTAAATTATCCAAATCTCGGGAATGGGGTCCCCGGATTAGGATTGTACTATTTAATAAAAATATTTACACATTAGCATAGTTAAAATTACATAATAAAACTGAAAATATAATTAAAAGTTGGTTTAATATTATTTTTAGTGAAATAATATTAAACCAATTTTTAATTTTTTTAGTGAAACAAATCAAAACAAAACTTAATTTATCACAACAAAAAAAAAATAGCACGAAAGAGAGAGAAATTTAAAAAAAACGCTTCTTAATTTCTTGTGTTTCTGTAAATAAGATTTTAAAACAGAGCTCTTCCAGCGTTTCAACATTCAAACGACTTCTTATTTTTGTTACAAATTGTCCAGCCGAAGAAAATTCTCTTTCAGACTCTAGTAGGCTTTATCGTCATTAAATAGGAGTACGTTCTTTCCAGGTAGTAACCTCATCCCCCTCCATTTTCAAAAAAGAGAAAATTCTTTTTGAATTTTTGTTAACAGTGTCTCAAATCTAATAGACTGCAATGGAGTATTTTCCTTTTTGAAAACTTCATCTAGTTCTTCTGCTACAGTTAATGGTTTTTGTGCACAAATTGATTCAGTTATTGAATCAGAATATGAATCAGTTTCAAGTGTTACTTTATTTGAAATAGAAGATCCAGTTGCATGAGCTGTTAGTAATGCAATAGGATTTGAAGAGACAAATCTTTCAAGCAGGTTCGCTATTAGTTTACGGCATTTAATTCAAAAAGGAACTGTGACAAATTCTATTCCTGAGGTGTTGCTTATATTATTGTGTAAGTATTGCAAAGTAAACCACTTAGATCTGTGCGACGTTCACCCATACGAGAAATGAGAACTGTATATATTTTTTTACTTATAGCATTTATAATTCCTCAAAAAAATTCTACGTACATATTTCATGTATCTCCATTTTCTGAGAATTAAGTTCTTAGAAAACTTTGATGATGAAAAAAATTTTAAAGCATAATTCAGACAAAAATTAAATCCCAGGATTTTGGGATTGGAAAGAACACCAGGATCCCCCGGGGCTAATAAAAACTACTAGCTGAGTGAAATTTTGAATATATATATGTTCTTTCATCAATTTTATCAATAAAGTAGGTTTAAAAAGTTGATATTGTTGAATGATGCTGAAATCTCGAATTCGCGTTTTTTCCCCTTAACTCTACTAGCTGCAATATTTCGACATAAACTTAGCAAACAAATTTTCTTTGTTTGTGCTGGACATAATACTTCCGCTGTTTTAAATAAACATTATCTAATTAATTCCCTTTCAGTAAATGATTTCTTTCTACTTGCGTGGCTAAATGTGATAATATGAAACTTTTACTCTGCAGCTGTATAATCTTAATTTCAATTCGGGCTTGTTTTCACGAAATTTTGCCAAGTATTGGTCCTAGTTTTTATTCGAGATTTGTGGCATAATGCCTTTTAAAATTACATTTCTTAGCAACTGAAATAGTGTTTTTAGATATCAAGCATATTTAATTCTTGTTTTAGACTCAGAAAGTATTGTATTTTCAATTTTCTAGAAAATAACGACGTTCCTTTTGAATTGCTCTTTCTTCGCTCATTTTTGAAATATTATTACATTTTTTATTAAATAACTTTTCAGTTTATTATAAATAAGAAACAAATTCCACTTTTATTCACAAACGATTAAGTATACACTGCCCTTTATCTTAACCTCCCTGAATATTTTTTTAAACTTTAAAAAACCTTTCTGACTTTTTCTTGCTGATTGGGCCCCCCAAACAGAGAAGAAGGAAGAAAAATAAAAGTCGCACACACGAAGAATCGTGTACCATCAATAGTTAGGAATATACGTAATGCATTTCAGAATTAAATAAAAAAGGAATTTATTATAGTAAAAGCAAATTAAACAATTAAAAAGAGATGTAAAAAATTATTTTTAATCTATAGGTCATTTCTACTATTAAAAAAGATTTATTTTAAAACAAGAAGAGGTAACAGCCAGGCAAATATATTGTAGATATATCTATATATATAAAAGGTCCCCCTCAAATAAATCTCAAATAAATTTTTTACACCACTACAAGAGAACCGGAAGTAATTAACATCATATGACTTCCGTTAAAGGCTTTCCTGATTGACCCAGATAACTGGATGATGCTGATGACATAAGTATTAATTAAAATCTGCTGAAATTTTAGTTTTGAAGAGACAAAGGTTATGGTTATATCCTGTTAGGCGGTTAAACCAGAAATGGTTTATTACACGAATTCCTAGAGGGGCCAGAGGATCAATATAGATTAAAAAGTGCTCAAGAGAAAAATAATGTGAATTATTACTTATATATTTGCATTATACTCGAGAAACATTCCAATTTAAGATGCTTTGCATAATAAGTTGCAAGTGCTTTTGTCTCCACATATGTTTGTGAAACATGTTTTCGAAAATAAGATTTATATCACCGTGTCATTGGTTTCACTACCTGGAACCAATTAATCAAATGTCGAGCATAAATAATAGATTTACTAAAATTAACAAGTAGACAAGAACCTCATTAATTAAATCTCTATATTTAATTTTATTGAACCGTAGTATAGCTCAGAATAAAGTTTTAATCCTTTTGTATTTGCGTTTACAATTTAAAAGCCTGTTTTTATATTACTTATGTTGTGATGAACGTGCTGTCACGTTCATCGGTGTTTGAGCGTTAGAATAAATATCAGCCATAATAAGAACAATTCCATTTTATTAATCTTTCCCTAAATTCTAACAGCCAAGGGTAGTAAATGCAGATTTTATTAAGCATAGAAGCAAAAGCACGGTAGAAAAGATACATAATATTTAATAAAAATTCAATTAACTTACTCTTAGAACGTTTTGGTAATACACGGTCAGAATTACTGTAATTCCGTTTTCAGCTATTCGATCTCTAATTGATGTAATCCAACTTATTGACAAAATCATCTATTAACAATCCTTAATTATTCAACAATTAATCGTCGAGTAATTCTCGACTACTTTCCGCTAATCACTAGCTACTATAACTGCTAACTCCTAAACACTAACTCCACGTACCTAAAAGTTAATGCTTAAATATCACCTTTCAATTATATAAACCATGTCTTCTTGTTGGGGGGAAATTTTCAATGGAACAATATTTAAACGAAATAGTTTTTCCCAAGAGGTTTAGTAGGAGGCTCGCGAATAAACCCGTCACAATGTTAACTTAGTTTACAACAACTTAGTAACTTAGTTTAATTCAAATTTCTTATCTTGCTTAAGGGTACGGATGATGTCCCGGTATCCTTCATCGGTGTCCGAGAAAATTCTCAGACACTCTCCTGCAGTTTTTATATTTATATTTGGGTATTGGGTCTTAATAAAGTTAATTTGTTCTCTATAGTTTTCTTTTATTTTGTGATTAATAGGGTGAGGGGGCTTGGGAGTAGGGGCTTCATATTGCGTTATGGGTTCAGTTTGCATTTCATCATTATTTAGATTTTCAAAATCATTTTTAATTTCTACGGGTTCAAGTTCTTTCGTTGGAGTGGTCGGTCTGGCTGATTTTTTTGGAAAGACAAAGCCATCCGCGAATCTACTTTTTTACCTTTGCGCTTTTGTGGAGGCTTTTCTACAATTTCGTTATCAATTACAGGATTTTTTGGTTTTAATGTAGTGTGGTCGGGGCAGTCAGGAACTAAACATGGAGGAATATTAGCAAGCTCACATACCATTCGTTCCTTTCTTCTTTCGTTATTCTCAATTCTTTCTGGGTCATCTCCAACAGGGCAGAATTTTCAGTGGATTTTTGAATCTGGGCAATCTTGGCGTAACCGTCAATGAAGGTATCCATCCACTGGATACTTGATATCATCCAGGCTCTTTCTTTGGCAGTCCAATAGTGGCTGCTCAGACTGAGGAGGTCTGAATCGGAATCTCATGGAACTGGATGATCAGACTTAAAGGAAATGTCGGATTTTACCGACTGTGAATCC
Source organism: Trichonephila clavata (assembly GCA_019973975.1). Classification (NCBI taxonomy): domain Eukaryota; kingdom Metazoa; phylum Arthropoda; class Arachnida; order Araneae; family Nephilidae; genus Trichonephila; species Trichonephila clavata. The sequence goes on along the minus strand of BMAO01019597.1, from coordinate 150,279 downwards.
ATCTCGGATTCCGAATCTGAAATCCTTCTAACTACTCCTAGAGGCAACTCCCTTGTTCATAAAAGCCCTGAAAGGGGCTCCAAAGGACTTTACGTGCTCTCTGTCTCGTATCGAAAAACTCTGGGAGCTCAGACTGACACGTCTGAGCTTCTCGGCTGCAAGCGGCGATCCCCCAGTTTACACGTAAGGTTAAAATGTTCGTGTTATCACAGGGCCCTGTGAAACCGTTTGGCGGGAAAAATCTGTTCAAGCTTGAGTGACCGGAGATCACAGAGGAAGCTCATGTTAACCATGAAAAGAGTTTAGAACTACTAATATTTACTTTGAATCACACACAGGACGGAGGAGAAAGGGAATCTTTTTCTCATCCAACTCCCAATTTTTACAGCCCATCTTTTACAGTACAATCAGTCACGCCTCCGGTTACAACCCTGCTGTCGGTGCATCAAAGCATACAAAGAAGCCAAAGGAACGAAATCTCATTATTTTATTCCATCTATTGAAATTTTACACATTGAGTCAGAAGAATTAAATGTTGTTTGGGAATCCAGAGTTGCATTAAAGTATGTGACTGTAATTCGCCGTTTTGGTGAAAATTTTCGAAATTTCTTTTATGCTTTTATTTTTTAGCCCATACATTTAAGATTTCCCCAAAACACTCTATTTTTATTTTTACGATATTTCGAAGCGAAGTTATAGCATAATTAGAAAAACTGGAAATGGAGTTTTCAGAACCGGAAGAAGATCCCTACACAAAATATTTTAAGGTATTAAAGTGAAATTTTCAGAACATGTTTAACTTAGTTATATCTGTTTTATGAATCAATAATCTCTGTGTATACATTTATGTACTTTGCAGCTTTTTTATGAAAAGAAAATCATTATTTTTTTTAAAAAAGATAGTGTTTTTGCATTATTTTTTGCACATTTAAATAACTTTCAAAAGTATTACAAATCTTTTAACTTCTAACACATGTAGAGATGTTTTTCAAGTATTGTATAAATATTATTTGAATACGTTTATTAGAATTTTGAGAAACTGCAGTTTTTTATCAAAACTTCACTAAAATTGACTATTGTTATAGTCTATAAAAATCTCCAAAAGACAGCAAAATGTTAAAAAAAAAGTCAGAATTAGTTAAACATGAAGCTAAAGAGATCTAGACCTATAAACATAGTGAATTTAAAAAAATGTATAATTTGTAGAAAATTTTTTATACTGTATTAAAATCTTTAAATGCATTTTCTGAGAAATTATGTTTTTCAAATTTTTGCTTCACGGTAAAGTTCAATAGAAGATTTCTTTTCAAGATATTTAATTGAAATTTTCAGAAAATGTTTTATTTTAGTTTTATCTCCAGTACAGATAACGATCTAATCTCTATGTATATATATGTATGTATTTTATTGTACCTTTTGTGAGAAAATAAAATTAGAGTTTTTTTGTAAAAAATGGAGTTCAACATAAAAAATTACATGTTTCAAAAACTTTCAAAAGTATTAAAAATCTTATAGCTCTGAGCACAGATAATGCTATTATTTATGTACTGTATAAATATATATACGAAGGTAGAATTTTGAATACAAGGTTAACCGTAACTGTAATTTTTCACTGAAATTTCACTGAAAATACCACGGGCTAATTAATTACTTTTAATTAATTATAATTAAAATATCGTATTATTACCTAAAGCAATACTGCATAGAAAATTTCGTCTCCAATAAGTGCTTTAAAATGTGAGAAAAAAAAACATTTTCAAGTTTTGACGCCAAAATGCTTGCTAAGTCACCAAAAATGATGCCAACGTGGCTGTAATTGTACTTCTTTGAATAATTAGTTTTATCTCAATTAATTGTTATTAATTATAATTAAATTACTGTATTACCATCTAAAGTAATCGTGTATATAAAATTTCAGCTCAATTGAGCGTTTTAAAATGTATTTTATTAACGATTGGAAATTTGAAGAAGATAAATTTAGAGAGATAGTGTGAACTAATCGTAGCAATTGAATAAGTGGATAATTGCAATTCTAAAAATCACATTAAAGTAATTTTAATTATTTTTTGTTTCCATTTTAGTGTGGGACATTGATTTATGATGTTTATGTTTTCAATAAATGAAAGAAATATTAAGAACCGTTATGCCTTTTTGTACTGTGCCCGTGTAGACTCCAAACCTGAAGGCATGGGTTCGATGCCTGATGCTACCAAATACACTCCGAGTACACACGGAGTACGTGCTCGTTAAATCAGGGGGTCCGAATGGTGTCGCTATCTATCGTGTTGTACCGAGCAAAATCGTACTGTCACCTTCATGGGGGCTCAAAGCTTAGGCTAACGACAGGCGTAGATCTAGCCCGTTGCCATGATGAATTTCGTGGGCCTCGACCTGACTACGGTGGCAAAAGTAACAGCAACAACACAGTGTTGTAATTCCTCCCGTAATAAGATCGAAGTATTATAATCCACTTGCTAAAAGGCCATTCCAGGATAAAAAGCACGACACATGTACAGCCAATTTCGATGTGTTGGTGACATTTCTAGGCCTCTCAAGTGCAGATTTGAAAACTACGAAAGCAGTTCGAAAACATGTGGTGAAAAATGCAGTGTTAATTTATGCTTATCAGAAGCAAAAATGATGCTTCATAGATTTTCATAGTAAATAAATAATGAGTCAACAAAAGAAATAATTATGCAATAATAATTTCTTTATTTGTAACAATTTTAGTTGAATTTTTGTTTCTTCCATCAACTTAGAGCCTAAAAATGTACAACTGGTAAACTTTCACAGGTGATGATTTCACAGATAGCGCCCAACCCGCATGATCGTGCGAGTACTGTCTCCGTTCCAGGGTGGGAACGGGAATATTTTTATTGTTTTTCCCAGTGTCATCGGGATCCATATATAGTATTAATATCCAGTAGAATTTAATATTTAGGATAAAAATATTTCGGGAATTAAAGAGATAAGGGACAGCTTAGGTCTTCGGAAAATTTATCCGTTTGTTGGATCTCTAACGATCCTGTATCTGATGGAGAGTTGTGCTAAAAAAATCTTCTTCAGGCCAAACCTAAGAATTACACTTCAGCTGCTCTTCTTGTGTAAGACAGGAGCTTATAAGTTAAGCAAATCCATTGAGATATTTCCATCTCAGTCAGATCGCTTTTGTTGTAGAATTTCAATAATTCTAGGGATTTTGACAAACAACTCTGTTTTTTGAATAGGGATGGAAACATTGAGGCGATGTTTGCGCTTCCTCCTTCTCAAAAGTATGATGATAAACATTGGGACAACTATAAGATTTTGATTAGAAAGAGGGGTTTAACTTCAAGTAATTGAAACTTTGATGTGAGAACATGATTTAAAAAATGAAATTAAATTGATTTAAAACAAAATTTCTTTTTATATGCTTAAAACGAAAAAAAATTTTAAAAGGAGAAGCTACAAATAATGTTTCATAAGCCGATTAAGAAGTATATTTAGATGATAGTTTTTTCCAAAATGTTTTTGAAGGAGAATTATTTTTTTAGTTTTGAATTTCGAGATACCTTCCATTAATAAAAATGATTGCAAACATCGGAAACCAATTTATTTATAATTACTATTTATTTTATTTTTTTGTTTGAAAAATAATTTTTAAAAAAATGAATCACGATTTTAGTCTGATTAGTCTTCACGCATCAAAGTGGTTAAAAAAAGGAGATGTACTCCAAAAAATTATCTAAATCATAGAATTATTTTTTAAAAAAACCTGTGTAAACCACAAATTTCTATTAAATGTATTTGTAAATCCTTGAAATTCACGAGATAACTTTAAATGCTTTTACTTGCTGAGATCCAATCATTAAATAGAAGGTGCTCAAATGGTGTCTTTTCTTTTTGGAAACGAACAATCAACGAAATCAGGCACATGTTTTTAATGACGTCAGAAATCAGATTCAGCGAATCACATGTGTTCTAAACCGTGTTGTCTAACACACACCTCTCCAGAAAAAAATATTTCGGTTAACGTTGGAAATGAGTTAACAATTGACTCACGAATCAGAACTTGGAACTTTTCGTTTGTACGTTTCATAATTTTTTAATAAAAAAATACTTTTATTTATTTTTAATAAGAATTTTAAGAGGAGTGGAAAATAATTTTTTATAAAAGAAAAAAGCGCTGGAGAAACATATTTTAGGCAATGAAAAAAAATTCTAAAAATATAGTAAAAAGAAAAAATTTTCAATTAAAACTCAAAATTATGGTATAAAAAAAATCCTTAATTTTTTTAGTTTTGAGTCCTTAATTCTAATGAGTATTTTTTTAAATCTAGACACTGAGTGAGGTTGTAAGTACTTCTTTTTAATTTTAAATAACATATAAGAAACGCAATATTTAATGTCTGCATTAGCGTCACATTTTACTTAACCCACGGTCAGAAATCATTGATCCCAAAACTGTTGCCTGAATTAATAACTTAGGCCATATAATATGGACGACACATCTAACCCACTATCCAAACTTTCAATCTTTGTCAATGTGAGGACTTAAAGCCGTGACAGATTTAACGTTCATCAGCCAAACTACACGACGTAGCAGTAAGGTGGATCGCGGTTACTTTGAAGGAAAAAAATATTCGAGGATTGATCAGAAAAAGGTTGCAAGTCAAATAAAGAAATTAGAAATAGACAGAAAATACAAAAATGAATTAAGGGCATGCGCTATCATATTTTGACATAAGCACCAAGTCTATTTAGGTATTTACCACAAAGCAGAACCAACTTGTTTAACCCGTCTTGGGAGAAATCAGGTCAATGTTCACATTGAGTCAAGTCTCGGCGGATGTTTCCAAAGCACTGCCTTGCAATATCACAGCACATCAGAAACGATATGCTGCACACTACCGTAGCTTAGTCCCAGCTCTGACGATATTTCTCTCAGAGTTACCCGTCGATGATTTTGAATAATTTCTTCAATTCGTGCCGCGTTGAATAACTTGCCAGCCATTCACTGCCATATTGTGGTTTTCGACATCTTCTCTGCTGATTGAAAAGAGTGACACCATTTTGCTACATGTTGTCTGCTTATTCTGCTCTTCTCTCTCAGATGCGGACACATTATTTGCCCATAAAAATCGAATCACGGCTTGCACTTTCAAACAAGACCGATTTTATAAGTTCTTGTCATTTCAATCACCCTGAACCGTCTAGGAACAATCACTACTACCCGAAAACCAGCTGTATGACAAGTAGCACAATTTGTCTCAATCTGGGAAAATAAAATGTAACCTTTTTTCTGATCAGCCCTTGTAAATCAAAATCTACCCCCATGAGAAAAGTAGGTTCTTTGTATTGTATGAACGTAGGAAAATATAGTTAAAAAAATTATTTCACAATTTAATTTTGACACAAAGACAGAGTGGAGTGGATATTGGAATAAATGGAAAGCCTGAATTTTAGATGATTTTAGACTCAAAATAATATTCTTTTTCTACAGTATGAATGTTTAAAAATGATAATAGTTGATAAATAGTTTTGAGTATTGAATTGTACAATGTGCACTACAACATTTCATACCTCCCCCCAACTCTCTGTACTCGCACCGTCGAATCAGTCCGATTCAAGCTTTTTCCCGTCTTCCACTTTATCGTGCACTGAAGACAGAAGATTAAAAAAAAAATTAATACTGCAGAAGCTGTTAAATGCACCTTGTGAGGGTTTTTTATAGCTATTTTGAAGTCGATTCATCGCAATAAATGTTAAAAAGTATTAAAATGCCTATTTTTTAAATAAAAAATTACTTCCACTGCTTATCAAAAATTTGAGAGGTCTAAAGCTTTTAATAAATAATGGTGTAAAACATGGGATGAAGAGAGAGCTGCATTGAACTCCCACCAGAAGAGGCGAGAAAAAGGCAAGGACGTGGGGGAAGAGAACTCCAGTGGGGGGAAAGATCAATACACCGGTACAGAACCCGCCCATTGCAAGAATCGAAGGATTTCAAGTGTCGTCACGTGATGCGCGAAACATTACTTGAGGCGACTCTTAGAAAGAGGACTTGTTGAATGGAAAGTAAAGTTGTAGCACTGCATATTTGTGCTTGAAAACTGATTGAAGGGTTGCCTTGAAATGCTAATAATGTGTGAAATATTTTTAATTCTTGAGATAATGGAGGTTAATTTGGGCCTTTCTGGGGACGTAGATAGGAACATTTAGCTTTAATCTGATTGATTCAATCGGATTTGGTTGACTGGAAGTTTATGGAAATTTATTTCTGTTGCTGAGTTCCAAACTGGCCTTGTGTAGGGGAACACAGTATGTATGCAGATATTATAGCAGTGTGTTAAGTTCTTTGTGTTATCAAAAGATAATTTTCACTCTCCATTGAGAAATTTCTTGATGGAGAAGAACCAAACTATATATTTAAGAATCTACGAATTATTTCTCTTATGTGTTAGATATATAGCTGAATATACTTACTGCCAAGGGGACACCCAAGTGTTTTTTTTTTATCTTCAGGGGATAATGTCTTAGAAGAGACAAATGTAATTCGGAAGACGTCTACTTAGAATCATTCTAAGATTAGTGGAGGAGGATTTCTCATAGCAATGATCGTAATTCTGCATTATTTAAGCTCGGTTTGCAGTTTATAAAGATATTTTTATGAATTTTCAATAGCATTGTCCCATAAAATACCTTGAGAGAGAGAGATTCAAACTTTCCCTCTCAGAGAGTCCCGAAAACTCGGCCTAATGTAAGCCGAAGGAGGGCAGAGTTTGTGAAAATACCGGGATTAAAAAAAGTACGTGTGTTTTCTTAGAAAAGATTACACTGCACTTGTATGCATTGTTTGCTTGAGAATACACAGGAGATAAACTGCCCTAATAGCCATAAGCAAGGTCAAATTACCTAATTTATGAAGCCAAAGAGCATTTATTTTTTGAAGGTCTAGAAATATACAGATCAAGCATCTGCTGGTGGGGTGTGCTCGAGTAATCCGGACTGGAATTATGCGGAGTTTTCGGTCTGTACTGTAGTAACGTTTGGAAAAGGTAGGAAATCCATGGAGTAGTTGTTATAGAGCAGGGGTCAACAAACACAGCTCACGAGCTGTATAGACGCTTGCAGTTTTTCAGAATTATGTCTCTTTGAATCATTTAAAAATAATAACTCCTACTAAAAATTATTGTTCTTATTTCTCTTTGCCATTATAATTCTCTACGGGGAATATTTTCCTATTTTTGCATACAATTAAACCTTTAATTGGCTTAAGATAGTTAATTCTGTAATAAGTTCTTTTTCATTAACAAAGTTTGTTGAGAATCAGTGAAAACAATAGAATTGGCCCTAAAGCTGTAAAACAAGGGTATCAAACTCGTGTCCCGGTCAATATATTGGCACACTATAATGCACAATCTTTGCAAAAATGAAAAATGAATAAATCTTTAGATGATACTGCATCGTATGAAAAAAAAATTAAATGAGTCTTACAGTAGTCGCATATGATGTGTAACATCTGACATGTTATCGTGGTAAATACGCCAATAATAACTTAAATCCTGAAAAAAATGAATCGGGTAAGATTGAAAATAATTTTCTATTGAATAATTATATCTTTAATGAAAATTTTATTTAATTAACTCAAGAAGTAATGCACTTTTTTATCAAAAAAAAAATTTTTTTTTTTCAGTTTGGGGAAGAGCGGAGACAAAAGGCTTATAACTAAAATATAACACATATACACTTGTGATTTCAAAGTATTTAAAAACTGTTGAAAAACAGCGTCAATAACAATACCAATGTTAGTTGTCGAAACATTTCGATTTGTTTTCATTTTGAGCTTAAATTCATCATTCAAAAAAGCTATGAATGGCTCAGCTTCTGGCAAACTGAAGTTAACGTTAAAATCACCACTCAAAATCATGGGAAGCGAGTGATAGTTTTTTTAAAGAACAGAATCACCTTCGGTATATGGTATAAGTACAAAATGCAGGAAATCTTTAATATTTTAAACCATTTGATTCGGAGAAATGTATACGACAACCAAAATCTCTGTCCACAGATTTCATACACAACGAGCCCTGAGACTTTGAGAATTGAACGTAAGAATCGCAAGTTTATCCTGGATGAAGTCTAATAAGACTTGCTGGTATATGTGAAGTGGATTTAGAATCAAGAAAAAGAAACCGAGTTTTTGAATTCGAACCTTTCGAAATGCTAAATTTAACAATATAAAAAAGGCTGGCAGTTTGATGGCTACAAGAGTTGGACCCCGATGCGAGGGTAGCGAAGACACAACAAAAAAGCGCGCTGATTGGTCAAATCAAATAGCGCACATTTCCCCGACTTTCTGTTACACATTTCCGTCCCTTTTCACGAAATCACTCTAACAAATATCCAACAACCGAGAGGAAAGATGTTACACATCAATATACGCAGGAAAAAATTCAAATCTTAGAACTGAATCTCAAACAAGATTTAAAGATTTTAGTTCTTTGAAAGACAAATTTTATTTCTCTTCTTCGATTTTCTCAATAAATATAATCAGTACACAGCCATTTGCAAATGGAGGTAATTGAGATTCAATGCGACTTAGATTTGAAAGCAAAATTCTCTGAATTGGATGTACCTGAATTTTGCAAATATTTACCAGCCACGTATGAAAATACTGGAAAATTCGCATATGAAATTATTTCCAGGTGTGGAAGTACTTATCAATACGGGTAGTCATTTTTAGTTATGAAAGGAAATATGTCTTCTGTTAGAAAAATTACTAATGACGCTTACCTTTGATCACAGTTTTGAAAGCAATTACTGCGAACAAAATTTCACCCGAAATAGGAAATATAGTAGCAGAGATGAGTTGTCAACTGCCAGGACGTCATTAACATTGAGTTCTTCTTACTCTCTTTTTATATGTTTATTATAATGTATTATTCGAAATAAACCTATGTTTGTATGAATATTGATTTTTTGTGAGGCCCACCTAAGGTTAAATCTTGTTTGCTTAGCCCAAGTTAGTGTTTGAGTTTAACACTCTTGCTGTAAAAGTTCGATTTATCGTAGAAATGCCATCTTGGGCAGACATTCCTTGAACTAATTATCAGCAGCTTATTTGCAGGCATGTGAAAAAACTGAAGCTTTCATGAATGCACTTGAGACACGAAATCTAAAAAAATTCTCTTCGAGCATCAATTTTAATACATCCAATATACCCAACTATAAGCATAGATTCCGTTTCAATGACTCTTTTTTTCTTTCATGAAACATATTTTGAAATTTTTTATTCTTGCAGTGCTACGAAACAAAAAAGCATGGCCACGGTAGTCGAGTGTTTATTGTCGCAAACTCGTGACCAATGTTGTTTCGTAATAGGTTCAAATCCTAGAGTCATTGAAGACCCACCATGCTGAGCAGTGGTCCCAACCCCTAGTCGGGGGATTAAATATTACTGACCGTTCAAGAAACATCACATTATTTCCATTTTATTGACTGTGGTGTATTTCTCTCGGATTTGTATGACTTTCCTTAGAAATCACTTCATATTCTTCATTAAATTACTTTATAGTGACTTTTTGGCTTCCCGCTCCCAGTGCGTCACGGTAAAATTATCAAACGCTTACCTGTCCGCGGCAACAAAGAGTTTGGGGAGCAGTGACCTAAAGGTCTGATGCATGTTTAATCTATCGAGGCTCAAAGTCTTCACAGTGACTTTGTATGGAAGTTAGAGTATGGTTCATAACACAGTTGCCGTCATCCATAACTGACCGTACTTCAAAACTACATATAAGGTCAATCGCCAAAGACTCTTTTTACATTTACAGTGTGCTGTAAATTGAAATTAATAATTAGGTTGAAACTCCATCCCAAGACCTTCATTCTATAAGTTTCAATATTTTGTATTTGGCTTTGCTTATTTCCCAAAAATTGAGAGAGAGAGAGATCAAAGCTCATCAAGAATCTTAAGTTTGTAAGTTTCTTTAAAAAAATTCAATAGGAAAAGTATTGTTAAGTCAATTTGGCAAAATGTGAGATAGTCTGATGTAACAGCGTTTAGAATTAAGGGGATATGATACGATTTAAGCAAAAAATTTTAATTTAAGGATCTTCAAAATTTTTTTTGTTGCCTCCTATGTGTGTATACTATGTAAAACTGATTTTGTGCTCACAGTTTCATAAAAAGCTAGCAATTTAATTTTTTAAGGAAAAAACTTAACATTTTTGAAGTTATTTTAAAACGCTACTCCTCCTACAAAAATTTACATACATGCTTGAAATTTGATTTACAAGTTAGTCAAACTATGTATAACAAAAGTTGGTATTTGATTTGCAATAACATGATTGGTATTTGTACAATACTTCTTTTTGTGAATACTTATTGAAATTTTTTTTAAAAATGTACAAATTCTGAGTTTAATTATTTTTAAAAAAATAAGTTTTGGTTTGATTTAAAAACGCATACCAACTTTTGTTACATGTACTATTAGCAATAGGTAAAAAAAATTCAAAGCATTAGGCACAATAGAAAAAAAGCCTTAGCATTTTAAATGAAGACAGACAAGTTATTTTATCTTTCCGAGATAAGTAAGTTTAAAGTTTTGATTTTCCATAGGGATGTGAATAAAAAAGAACGTAACAGCTATCACAATTTTGTGTTTTTAAGTTTGGAGCTTCCAAATTTTGTCAGGTTATAGAAAGAAATGTAAAGAATAAATAAAGCTTAAAAAATTAAATTCGATATTTTGACCGATTTTTGTCATTTGAATCGTATTGTGTCCCCTTAAAGTAAGCATTTTTTATGAAAAAATAATTGTTAAGATAAATGTTTTTAAATAAAAAAAATGGAGAGTTGAGAAGAATTTTATATAATAAGTTAAAATAGAGTTTAACTAATCAATCGATTTTTTTTATCCTACCTAATAGATAAAAAGGATATACTTAAGTAAGACTTTTTAAAAAAGATTAAAAGTTAAAAGCAGAATGTAGTAGTTACTGCGACTTACTCGAATTTAGATTTCTGCGATTTGTAAATCTCTTCGATTAGTCTTGTTTTTTTTTTCAAAACTGAAATTAAAGCGGAATCAGTGCCAGGGCCTGAGGAAATCAGGACCGTTTTTAACATCCCCGACATACCCAAGGCACTTCGACTAGTTATGCCCTCCTCAATGTTTTTAGAGAAACCACTTCCTTTAGTTCTTACTTTGCCAGTTTGGGTTCAAAAGAGATTTTCTCTGAACTCTCTTACTTTTTTATCCATATTTTTACTTTTTGGAGAGTTTCCATTATCCACCACCTATAGACCCACCGTGTCCTGGATTCGCAACCGTAAGGAAAGGATAATGCTTGGTTTGGCCTCTCTAGTCCATTTCTTACCTTTCGACATCATGGACCACTCTCCCACCCTTTTGTAAATTAGTGCACGAAAAAAAAAATGGAATCGTTTGAAATTACAGTATAGAGTAAACATTATTGTTTGAACTGTTTTCAACTTGTTAATTAGCATTTTTTTATAGCTTATTCTTTATTTTCTTTTACTTTTAGGCATCCTTACTGTTCAGTCACTTTTATTGTACGGGACAACAAAGGTTTTCTTCGGCTTTCATCATTGCAAAATCATTAACTCACAAATATGATGGTATATTTTGCAAAAAATATTATTTTATGAGTACAGACATATGACTAAATAATTTAATATACCAATATTAATATCCCTTTGTTGATGTGTAACATCTTTCCTTTCGATTGCTGAAGATTTGTGGGAGTGATTTCGTGAAAAGGGACGGAAATGCGTAACAGGAAGTTGGGGAAGCGAGCGCTATTCAGTAAAGTCCTGTTTTTTCTCTTTCATTCAGAAGGAGCTCCGCCCCCACCCCCTGCGGTCTAGGCCGTGGGTCTTTGTTTTTGTTTTCTCACTTTAGGATCAGAGACGAAGCTAAGTTCTTTAGGCAGAGACGTGGTCAGACAATGACGAACGTTTTTCGATACCTGACTTCGATTGCTGCGTACAATTTAAACGACCGGGTCACAGAGCAGCTGGTGTTGCGATCTATCGTAAACAAAAAAACTCGCATGTTGTGGCTCGCATATGGATATTACTTATCGTCAAACAAGTGGACTGGGTATTGTTAGTGAAGATATTGAGGACATATGTGCGGCAAAATGCTTATTTGAAAATGGACAAACAGTGATTTCGGTGGTCGTATATATTTCTCAGAATCAAACATTCAGAATTCTCAGAATAAAGATTTCCTGCATTTTTTACTTTTACCATACACCGAAGGTGATTCTGCTCTTTTTTTTCAAAAAAAAACTATCACTCGCTTATCATGATTTTGAGTGGTGATTTTAAAGTTAACTTCAGTTTGCCAGAAGCCGAGCTACCCCATAGCTTTTTTGAATGATGAACTCAAGCTCGAAATGAACACAAATCGAACAATAGTGATACTGTTATTGACGCTATTTTTCAACGGTTTTTGAATACTTTTTGAAAACACAAGCACGTGTGTCATATTTTAGCTATCATAAATTATCATTACCGCTCTTCCCCAAATTTGAACAAGAATAATTATTTTTGATAAAAAATTGCATTACTCCTTGTGTTAATTAAATAAAATTTTCCTTAAAGATATAATTATTCCATAGAAAATTATTTCCAATCATACTCGATTCATTTTTTTCAGGATTTAAGTTGCTATTGCGAATTTACCACGATAACATGTCAGATGTTACACATCGTATGCGACTACTGTAAGGCTCGTTACTTTTTCTTATTCATCGAACTAATGCCTGAAATAACATTACAAAATTTGAAGATCTCACTTTTATCGTGTGGTCATAAACACACATATTTTTTTCTTTTTATCTTTTGAACCTAAATTTTCTTGTTTAAAATCTCTTTTCATGATTTTTCGCAATCTTCAAACTTATTGGAAATAAATTCCAATTTTTCCACCTCATATTTCTTACAAAAAATTATTTTATAAGCTATTTCTTCATTCTGTCTGTGGCTCAACTGTAAGTAACCATATCAACAATATACGATTATTCCCCAGAACCCTTACAAAATCATTTCCAAAGGTCCTTTTTTTATCCCTACACCAAACTTCACTAAGAGCTCAAAATAGAGCCTATCCACTCCCCCATCGTTAAATTGGAAGGATTTTTTTTTTTCATGCCTTCATTCGTGAAACTTCATAAAAAACCGTAATCCCCATTGCTTACAAAAACGAATCTGGTGTGTTCGACTAGTACCTCCTTCGACCCTCATTCTATGGTTTCCCCATCCAAGTGCATCTCTTTCCCCTTCTCTAAAGGAGGAAATGACATCCCTCCTCCTCTCTCTGCAAATCGCCTGTTGCTGACTCATCGATTTGTTGTTCAATAAACTGCCGCTCTTTCCCTGTTGCCCTGCCCCACTCACTTCATCATTGCAGGAAATTGTCGACCGCTCTGCGTTCCGGTTCGCCGGGCCAGTAAGCGGCTTGACGCAGATCTCATGAACACACTTACTTCTCATAATAGTTACACCTTTATTTACTCACACCTACTCACTAATTATATTTTACTCACACCTAGATTTTCCTCTTTGCATTTAAATTTAATTTTTCTCACCTTAATGTATTTTAATTATTCTAATGTAAATTTTTTAGATTACTTTATTTATAAATTTTAATTATAAGTTTAAATTTAGTCTATTCACACCTTTTAATGCAGAAAAGGGCTAAGGTAAAGCTGAACCCCAGTTTATTCATGATTGGAGTTTGAGCTTCCCTGCGGGAAGCAGGTACTCCGACAAGCATTCAACTTATATTATATTGAAGTAAATTTAGCTACTTTCGTTCGTTGGCCTTTAATTTCAATTTGTTGTCGGTAGATGATTAAGATTAAAAGTAAGTTGTGCCATGTTCTAGGACTGCTCTATCTGTTTATTCAGAACGTTATGATGCTAACTTCTAGTGATTACTGCCTAAATAAAACACAGCAATCTCTTATTTCGTTATTAATTTTGCAACAAATAAATGCGTTTTGTTTCTTTTATATATTCTGAAATGTCATATGCATTTATTTTTCTGTTTTTTATAAATGTTTTCTTAGAGTTTTTTTTTTAAATCTATTTCAGTAGGATTGTTGGAGGGATATCTATGTATTTGATATGTTAATTATTTTTTATAATGTGTTCAATTTGTATTGTAATAATTGTTTCATTTTATTTTATAAATGCTCAATTTTGATTGAATATTTCATTGAATCATATTATACTGTCTGCCTACTGTTGGCGGTGTATTATTGAGTGTTTAGTACCTTTGAACGTGAGAGAGAAAGAGGGATCTCTTTGTCTTTGGGAGAACAGCTGCATTGACTTGTATTATGAAAAGATAAGAGTTTTAGTTTTTAAACACAACCTATCGTGCTAAAATGTCTTGAAAACAATAATATAGAATTATATTACAAATACCTTTAAAAATATTACTCTCTCTCGCTTTGCATATTTGAAGTGTTACATAATAAAATCATACATTCGAAAGTTTATATAACTTTCTACCAGTCGCGCACACAGGAATTTTTCAAGGAGGGTGTCCAAGGTCGAAAGTCCACTGTTCTCGTACCATGCTTCAATATGCCGCCCAACATATTCTTTTAATTTTGCCGATTTTCGGGAACAAAAAACAGTAAAAAATTAATTAAGCGTTAATTAATAAAATTAACTATCAAAAACAAATTTTTCATTAATTTTTACTTATATACATGGAATTATAATCAATCGAAAAAAATCAAGGGCTTTTGAGGGGGGGGGGGGTCCGGACCCCAGGTTTCTAATATCTAATGTTTGAAATTATGAAATTATTAACCCTTGTGTGCGCCACTACTTTCTACTTTTAACTATGTTTAGAGATAGATTTATTCAATTATTATACTGACTCTACATTCTTTAGTTGTTTCTATTTAAAGTAATATGTGTATCGGATTCTTCTTTTTCTATTTCTTTACCATTTTTTTTCATAATATTCTACAGCTATAACAAATATATTAGTCCCACAGATTAAAAAAAAGTTTCTTTACAATATTATTATTTACTAATTGTTTCAGAGTAATTTTTTTTGGAAAATTACTACAGTTTTAAAACATTTCAAAAACAATCAATTATCTTCAACGGTTGAGTATAAAGAGCAATCATCAAATTATTGTTTCAATAAATAAATTCTAACAGAGACAGCTCATTATTGATTTGTTTTGTTCAAGAAAGAGCAAAATGGTATTCCTTTTTTGTAATTTGGATCCAATCAATTCTAAGTTTTTCGAAATATCTATAGTAATAAAGACCGAAGACACTATGAAACATAAGGAAAGATATATAAATATT
Source organism: Trichonephila clavata (assembly GCA_019973975.1). NCBI lineage: Eukaryota > Metazoa > Arthropoda > Arachnida > Araneae > Nephilidae > Trichonephila > Trichonephila clavata. The sequence goes on along the minus strand of BMAO01019597.1, from coordinate 134,933 downwards.
TTATTAAAAAATTAATTACAATTTTTTTAGCTCATACTGTTTTATAAAATTTAAAATATTAGGCTATTTATATATCATTCATACAAAAAAACCATTTTCACAAAAGGATAGTTCTTAGAAATATTTAAAAAGAAAATCATAGTAACAATTAGCTTCCCAAAAATGTAAAAAAGTCATACAAATGAGACCCCCAAAAAATTATTGAACGAAAACATAGACACAAGTAAATCCGCGATGCTTAAGGATTTTTTAAATTTTTGTTTCCAATTTATATAATGCAGTCAGACTCGGAAGTGAGAAGCCAAGTTAATTAATGTCAAGTGAAGAGATCGAGAGGTGGACATGTAGTTGTTAACAAGTTAAGCTAGCTTGATACATTCTGATGTGCGCAAAGAGAAGCGGATTAAAAGTATTGAAATTCACTATCACGGAACGTGGAGTCTTCGTCAATTCATCCAGCTAATTTGAGTGCCTGGAATTCTCCGTGAAGGAGCGGCAGCATTAAAACAGCAGGTACTGTGATTTCAATTAAGTAAATTCTGATTATTAGTGTGAGGCGTAGTTGTAAATGTGCGCGTTTAAGCTGTCCTAGATTCAGTTGAAATTCTGTAATATTTTCCCCGCTTGTATTTATATCTCACCTCTGCACTCTACTCCCGTTTTTATACCTTAATTAGTATTGTGTTGTGTCTATTCATAATATATTGATAAGAATCAATAAATCAGTTGAATTGGAATAATGTATTTTGATCATTTAGTTCCTCCAACACATCTAGCCAGGTTTTCAGATAGGCACGAAGGTATTAATGTAAGGGGTGGCTACAGGTCACCACAAAGTTACTGCATCTTCAAAAATAATGTTCCTATATATATATATATATATATATATATATATATATATAATATATATATATGGAACATTATTTTATTCGGTCCTAAGTCTGAAATTGCATTTTGACTCGCTAGTTCTTATTTGTATTTCATTAGATTTGATCTTAATTTTTTTCCCTGTTATGTTCTATTTTTTATATAATTTTCTCCATATATATATATATATATATATATCCTATATTCACCCACGTGGGTTTTAGGCTTTTGCCTTAGTTTATACTGGGAGCTATTATGTAGAAACAATTTCTGCTGCAGGAGAAGGTTGAGATCTCACACATTGTTTAATCCTGTTTCACTGTCCTAAACCAGTGACAGCTCGAGAAATCATAATAGTTTTCCCCTCTAGCTACATTTCTTTTTGGTTTGTCATGGTTCCATGTTCTTGTTCTTCCGGTCTGATCTTAGGATGCTTGGGATTTATTAGTCTTCTTTTGAATTATTTACTGCTATATATATATTATATATATATATATATAAAATCACCTTTTCCTCTAACTTGCACTGAGCTTTTATTATGAAGATTGGTGGATTTTTCCTTCAATTTTCAGATACACATTATTGATGTAATTTTGTGTTAGTCTTTGAGTTTGAAGAAGTTGATTAAGTCGAAAGTTGCGTCTTACTGTCAATTTGTATAACCATAATATTGAACATGGCTTATACCCTTTTTATTATTTTTCTCATGTGTGAGATAAATAAATAAATTTAACACATCATCACGAAATCTTTATTTATAAATAGAGAGAAAAGCTATCATGTGTCCCTCTGCAAATCTGAGCAGCTGGATTTTAGGTCAGAGATAAAGAAAAAAAGTAGGGGTCGGGGGGGGGTGGAGTTATTTCCATCAATAATAATAAATTTTTGTATAGGTTGTCTAATTGAAAATTGTCATTGATAATGCTACCAATTGGGAGGAAAAGTGAAATTTTATAAATTTGAATTTTGTGAATTGCAATATATTTATCAGTACTCAGAATAAACAAAATAAAGAATTATCAGTTAAGTGCTTCATATTTATATTGCAAAGCCAAATATACAATAGTCAATAATCCAATATATCTATATCAAGAGTGATATTTTTTACATTGTATTTTCGACTAACATTCAACCTAAATATACGGTTACAGAATTTATTAACTCAAATGATACGCACTTTTGTTTATGGCCTTGGTACTAATACGTATAAAAGTGGAAAGGATTAAAAAATTATCATGTAGTCAATAAATAAATTTTATTTTTACAGTATTTAATAGAAACTACGTAGGACATGGCGTTTCTTTAATTCAAATACTTTACTGCTCTCACTTAATAACTGAGTCCTTTTATCAAATAAAATAATGCATATTTTCTATTTCAGAAGCGTTTTCTAGAAAGGAGAAGCAATTAAAATAAATGAAAGGGAAAAATAATATATATAAATATATATATATATATATAGGAAGGTGCAAAGAAAAGCAAAACACGTCATTCACATTTTCGTGTTGGTACCTCTCGTACTTACAGACTACACTGTCTGAGAAAAATTAATTTACTCACACTCAAAACTTCATTTAATAGATATCAGGATCACAACTCCATTATTTTTTTTCTGCACTTGGTAAGGCATGCTTTGAGGGGAAAATATTTTGAAACGAGTAACCAAGGTTATATGAAAATAAAAAGAAAGGTTTTTGTTGTTTGCTCAAAGCTCGCTTTTACTGTAATAGAGATCTAACCCCGAAATCCCCCTCGTTCTTTCATTCAAGTACTTTTTGCTATTCACTTGTGATATATCTACATCTTTCTAAGTGTGCCACCCTCCTGATTTGCTCTTGGAAATTTACGCGACCGAACGCTGCAACACGCCAATTTTTTGAAAAGCCCATTCAGGATAGCAATTACGCCGCAGAGGCATGAAAGAGAAGCGAAAATGGGGAGTTTCTCTCCATGTCTTTTGTGTGATTGAAGGGGCTGTGCAGTCCCCCGTTTAAGAAGCAGCCGAAATGCAACCGTTTTCTACTCTCCTGTATTGATTTCATTTTTATTAACTTCGCTCGCAAAGCAATACAAGGACTATGATGAGGGCGCATACAGCGTAATTTTATGCCCTGTTCAAGTGGCGTATGCACCTCAGGTGGCACCCCTCACTCCCAAGTAACGACACCTCGTGAACGTGAATGCTATGAGCCTCGACAGATTTAATGCACATCTTTGCACAACGAGTCGCTCTTCCGTACAATGCCGGTAACGAGTTCGCACCTGTTGTTACTTAAATACGCGCAGCCGCTCTCTCCCTTGAAAATAAAAACCTTCTCTTTATTAAAAAGTCTGTTCCTTTTTTAATCTTTTTTGTCTGTAAAATATCAGTAGTTAAAAAAGGGAACAAACAGTTTCGTAGGGAGCATTTAAATAGTAAAAAAAAAAAATAATCTTATGGACAGTCACAAAAAAAGGTCATTTTATTTAAGAAAACAGAGGTGAGACTTCAGTAAATAGTCAATCAAAATCTCGATAAAACTACAAGAATCTATTCTGTTGATATTCCTGACTGAGGCTTCGCTGTGGTGGGAGTTCTCGATATAACAAAATAAAAAAAACTGTGTGTGTCTGCTCTGACGCACGACTGGAGTTTGCACCTTAAGTACGGTTGTCTTTGATTATATCTTAGGCAAACATGGTAAATAAACGCATCTCATGATACTGAAACCATGTATGTATTTCCTTTATTCTACCCACATTTCCACATTTTTCATACTGCTTCGGTAAAATAATATATATATAAGATAATATACGTCAATGTGATGTTACATAAATATATAGTACTCATAGTACATGAGTACATTGTTAAGAAGGTTGATTTACTTTACTATTAATATCACTGTGAGTATTAATTACATTCTCTCGCCATTATTAATCACTGTCACAAGAGGCTTGTGATAACTAAAGTATCATACGTGAGCGTCAGTAGATAAGTGATTTACAAATTGTGAAAACACCGCATCAATGGTTATATCATAACTTGTCGTCCCCAGTGCTCTACCAGAAATAAAATCCAAATTATGCTCTGTTTGTAAACATTGTGGTAATCTCAATCCTTCACCTTTATCGAAATCATTATTGAAATCGCCTCCAAATATGAGCGGAAACACGCAACACTGTTTCCCCAGTAGTTTAGAACCACCTTCTGTAGATGCTAATAATGTCTCGTGGATATCTAAACTGTCAATAACATTCTGATTGATAGAAATATAATCTGTGATGACAACAATGAGTTTGCAGTTAGGTAAAATGCATCTCGTGGCACATATATCTCCCAAATTAGATTTAGTTTGGATAATGTACTGGGTATTTCTTCTAACAAAATAATCATGATTGCCAATAAACTTATGTTGAGAATCACGCACGTCTTGATAGATGGCGACCCCGCCCTTACGATTAATACTTGGTCGTCCATACTGAGTTTTATACATCGAAATGTTTCAATTTCAACTAATTCCTCATTGCAAAGTCATGTTTCTGATAACATCAAAATGTGTGCTTTTTGCCCGGAGACTTTGGCAGTTGAGAGTAAAGATAATCATATCCCCTCCATTCATTTTATGGATCATAATTTGATCAATTGTAGTAAGACGAACAGTAGAAAGCGTAGTAAACTCATTTACCTCTGTCTGGAGGCTGTTACTGACTTATGAAGATACCGCTACAAAGGGAATATTCTAACGGAGTATATTGTTTGTGTTGCTGAAATAAAGTTTATTTTTGATAATCAAGCTTTGTTACTTTACTATTCAACTCACCAAAACAGTATTAAATACATTCCGCCAAATTTGGTGATTTTCAGTTATAGTCTTTGTCAAAAGAGCTAAGGCACGATATTTCGCTTGGCTCAAAAACCGGTTTTCTAGAGAAACGTTAGTAAATGTAGATTGCGAATTTTTTTTTAAAGTTTTAATTTTTTTTTGAGGGTTTATTTTTTAAAATATACTATACAATTTCCCACATAGATAACAAATAACAGTAATTTTTAAGCAAAAAATGAAAGAAAGAAATTGCAAAAATGATTTTTTTGTAAAAAAGGTATTAGATGAAAAACACAAAAACTCTTTTAAAATCCGTAATTTTTAAGCAATTTTTTCAACCTTTGAACAAAATACGGATAATAATGTTTGACACTTGGAAAAAATGATTGTATCATTAGTTTTATAAATATCGAAGTTATTAAATGTTAAGTTAGAATTTTCAGCATTCTTTGAAAAATCACAAAAAAAAGTGTTTCTGGTATTTTATATCTTAAATCATTGATTCAAAAAGAACAAAGTACAAAATTTTTTAGTACAGAATTTCGGTACATTGCAATGGTAAGAAACTCGTGCAGAATGATTGAAAAACTCTTTTCATAAAAACGCATCAATATTGACTCATTTTAGAAAATTTTTTAAAAAAGGCAAAATTCGTTATTTTGTGGGGGAAAAAATACCGTATCGTGGTGAATGAAGTGAATTTTCCGATTCTGTAATTATTTTTTGTCTGATGTCTGCAGGAAAAAAATGATCGTAATTTTAAAAAAGAAGAAAAAATAGTCCTTCTCTCCACCTCTAATTGGCATGAGCCACACATTTGCACCCAGCTCCCCCGATCTCTTTCCCACTTCACTGCTAAGTGTGAGCAAATTGGACAGAACTTTAGATCTCTTCTCCGATTCGGGCTTATGTGCAACATCTGGAGGCTCTAATTCTGTAATAACCCTGCTCACGCAGAGGTTATATGTGTTTGGGGGTTCGAGTAAAGATCAGCCATACTCAGTTGAAATTACACAATTTCTTATTTCTCTAATTTAAATTGGAAACAACTCAGGGTAGAAAATGCACACCACTACTAAGTATAAGAGCAATCACACGGCAAAAAAGATACTTAATATTTGAGTATAATCTAATTCACTTACTCTTAGACCACTTTGGACGTCAACGGTCTAATTCACCGTAATTCTGTTTTTAGTCGTACGACCTCTGGTCGTTATTATTAATCCCTATCTTATGTTTTAACCATCAATTAGCACTATTCAATCATCCAAAAATTACTCGTCGACTAACCCCTGACTAGCTCCAAAATACTCTCAATTAACTTCTCGTATCTAAAAATCAATGCTTAAATAGAATCAATCATTTGATTTAATCAAGTCTTCTTCGTGAGAAAGTTTTCAATAGAACTACAATTAAAAAGAAATAAATTCAACACAAGAGAATTAGTACAGGTTCACGGATAGACCCGTTACAACTCGTTCTGTCATATTTTCTCCGAGTGTGTATCTGTGACGTATCCTTGGTGCCAGCCTCTCTCTCTCTATTAAAATTTGCTACGTCAATAGGAGAGTGGGACCCAACACAGGGGCTATAACTCGTAGTTTCCTTCCTACTAATCGCTTCGACTGACAGCCGTCTGTAAGTCGGGAAAGCAGACAGGGAGTAGCGACTTCAAAGATATTCTCCAAGACAGTTCACACATGTATGCCCCCCCCCTGCATAAGGAGCGAACCACGGGTGCTTTTTATGGAGAAACAATGTCCCATTTGTTCAACTGACCCTCTATACGTCAATCTTAACATGTATATTTGGGGCGAGTTCTGCTAATGAGCCGACGTCACAAGGCACATTAAATCTGACGAGACTCAAAGTCCTCCTGTGAGCGTGGAAGTTTGGAGAAGGGTGCTAGTTCAGATAATGTCCTCGTCCCTTGACTGTGGCTAAAATGACTCGGTCCGCCACCGATGGCTATTAAGCAGCTTCAGAATAAGACGTATATTGAAATCAAGGAATAAAACATTGTTGAATGGTTTCAGTAAATTAAAATGCTATTTCTACATTTTTGATATTACGGTCTAAAATTACAAGCATTTTCTTCTTTGTTACTTATTTTTGGTAGTGAGTTTTTATTCCATAAAGAAGCAACACTACTCTTTTTTTTAAATTCAAATTTTCACCAAAATTTCAAATAACAAAAAAATTAGTATGTTCTTATCACAGGTAAAATTCATTCTTTAAAAATAAGATATTCTTTAAAAAAAAGAAATTCTTTGAAACAGAAAGAAATTCTTGAAACAAAAAGAAATTCTTTAAAAAAAAGAAATCCTTTTTTTATAGAAGATATTCTGGTTTTTATTTTAGCTATCCAAAGTGTTTTAAATTACTCTTTTCACGAAAGCTATTATTGAGTAATGAGCTCGAGCCTCGGAGCGACAAAAGAGTTTCATAGATCATGTAACGCTTGATAAGTCTTTACTTAAGTCGGAAAGGCGGGGGGGGGAGGGGGGTTGCAGAAGTTTGGACAGAGGTTTGTCAGCTCAGAAGCCTCCCTCATCTCTCGACAGTGGGTCAAAATTTTGAGGTTCGTCCACAGTAGCCTTCATGTTGCATTCGTGTGTAATGTCAAGAATCAAAACATTTTACAAACTCACGGTGCGAAACAATAGTTTGGAAGAAAGAAAAATAGAATGTTTATCACATTTATATAAGAAATTCTCATTCTCATGTTGTCATGTGTTGTTATCACACTAGTGTTGGAAAGCCTACAACAGGTCCAAAAGACATTTTCGCTGAAGTAGTTCAAAAATCCTCTCTTGCTCAGTCATCAAATGCCTCCAGCAAACACCCAAACAAGGAAGAGGACGAGAAGGGCTGGCAGGAAGGGAACAGGAACAAGGAAGAAAAATCCTTTCATCATTGTGGAACTTTTTGGGTTTCAAACATCCCCTCAAGTCCTGCAGTCAGCCTCAAAGTTGGCGAGGGGGTGCACCTGGGCGGAATGGGTGAAGTACGTCGAGAGAGTATTCTGTCATCCTCCTACCCAAGGTATGAAGGCCGTTTTATTATATTTAGCTAATGCCTGCAGGCAGACAATGAGGTTTAGTCAATCTTCACTCCCAATGGTTCCCTTCTAAAGGGAAGTTACACATTACCCTTCGTCGAGGACTATGGACCAAAATTCTCATAAAAATTTGTATATATATATATATATAATCAAAATTTCTCTACAAGAGAGAGATGATATAGTGCAGGGATTTTATATATTAAAATGAGGAATCACGCTTAAAGATTTTATTTGCTGAGATTGATCTAAAATTCAGTAATACATGATTCTGAAATAGGGTATTTGAAATAATAGAATATGTAAAACTTTTGCTGTGTGTTGTTCATCTCGAAAAATACTAATATTTTATCACTATATATTTTTTTTGTCTTCCTTCACATAATTTAAGTTTACATCTTTTTTGTTTTGCAATAGAAAGGTCATTATGTCTTCTTAAGATTTAACGTAGATTTGCCTTCTTAACGTAGATTTGCCGTGACATTCCATTTGTCGCTTTGGGTCGCAGTCAAGATTATTTGACTTAATCGCTATTTTAAGTAAAAACTTCCTAATTTTCTCTATTATTTTCAAGATCAATATGTATTGAGTTACATGACGAAAAGGAAAATTGTTTTCTCTCTCCTAATTCACATTTTATAAACATATTAAATAATTTTCAGACTAAAATGTGTTTCTTACATTTTCCTGGAGTTCAGGTTTGAAATAAATTTTCGACTAGTTTTAAGTAAGAGTAGTCATACCGATGCCGGTTTTTATACGAAAAAAAAGGAAATAAAATGAAAAGACAAAGAAAAATTTAAGCAGAAATGACCATTTGAAGGAAATTGTAAGACAATACTTTAAAATTATTTCCTTAAAAAATAAAAAATAAAAAATCTCGTAAGAGTTCATTGTTCGTAATAAATTGTTACATACTTCTGAACTTCAAATTTGATATTTATTCTATTTAAAACTTTGGGTATATTTTGCAAAACTATATAAAGAAGGTTTAACTCAGTATCCTCCAGTTTGAAGAAAAAATTGTTTTTCAAGAGTAGTGGAGATTTCTCTAGTAGTTTTGGAGATTTCAAGAGTAGTTTCTCTTGACCAAAACTAACGTAAATTAAAAAGTAGAAGTAAATAAGTCTACTTGTGTCAATATCACCAAATATTATTTAGAAACATAAGAAATAAAAAATATTTTTTGTGTGTATTTTTGAATATTTAGTTTTTTATTCTTAAAAGTTTCGGTTATTAAATATTCAACTTCAGGAATTATAATTTACTTCAGTCCTTTGTCAGTTTTAACATATGTGTGTGGAGGCTTGTTTTAAATACATATATAATTTTTTTTCTCCAGCTCAACATTTTGAAATAACATTAGCTATTTCAATCAATTTATAGAGCTTTTCAAACTTTTATTTCACATAATTTTTCATAAGTTGGAAGTATTGCAGTTGCTTTGTTTTCAATTTTCAAAAAATTAAGCAGAAAGTTAAAAAAAAAGACTGTTCTTTAACAATGAAAACATTTAATCCCATGCCAAAGAAAACCTTTTTACTAACCTCATTGTGGATCCTTTTTTCCCCTCGCTTTCTTATCCCTAAATACATATGTACGGTTTTTAAAAAATATTTCCTAATATAAAAGTAAGTATTTTCTCGGGAAAATACTTACTTTTATACTATAAATGTCTACTCTTTACACTCATCCTTCATCTGATAGCGAAATTCGTGGTGGGACCGACAATACCACATTGAATAAAAGGTTTTTTTTTTGTTTGTTTGTTTAACAGCGGCACTGTGTCAGAGACAGCGCACTGTGGATCAAGGCTTAATAAAGGTGTCTCAAAAAGGATTTTTGCGAAAGTTGCTTTACGAAATATCTAATACTGGGGTTATATAATAATATTTAAATTCAATATGAATTTGGGAAAATTAAAAGTTTTCAATTTAATAATAACCATACAATTTAGAAAAAACAAATTAGGGGAAAGAAGTGAGAGACATTTTTGTGCCAATTTTTTGTTTTTGTTTTACAACAATTAAAAAAAAAATCCTCGTTTTCCTTTTTAGTGAGTTATACCTTTATCAAAAGGTAGATTGTCTTGTAGAGGTAGAAAGGTCTTGTAGATTTATTTGGTATTAAGTTTTAAGAGAAAAATCTTGCTGCTTCTTTTGGCTTTTGAGTAAATGAATTTCATTACAAAGCTTGTTTGAAAAACACTTCAATATTCACGTAGCATTATTGTTAGCGAAGTTCTAAATTTAATTTTATATTGTAGGAGCTTAATGGTACTTTAGTACTATGTTAAAAAAATACTCGTTTTATGCGTTTTTTTAAAAGTCCCATTTGTGACCAGATGCCATATAATCAAACAGGTGAATCAAGTCATTCACAACATAGCATAAAAAGCAGAAATAAACAACTATAACTTTTAAAAAAAATAATAATTACGCTGCGTAGCGATTTGTTGTAGCAAGTATATAGACCCGCGTTTTCGGGATACAGTTGCAAACGATTATCTTTTGTATATGGTATTACTACGTTAAGGGTGATAAATGTGCATGAAACAATATTTTTTTTAGAGCAGCGTTCGGCAAGTTGCAGTTCTTCAAAATTCTTCTTTTATATGTAGAATTAAAAATGTTTGTTAAAAAGCCGTTGTTACTTTTCTAATTTATAAATATCTCTATACAAACATTACACTCTAAAAACGATTGATTTATGTTTGTATTTGATTTTTTTGTTACTTCAACAAAATTTCAAAACGTTAGCACTTTATTTCTGTGAAAAACACAAACTTTTACATTTCTTATATCGTGGGTGCAACAAGCTAGCAGAGCCTTCTTGTAGTCAGTGATGTTTAAATAATAACAAGAACTTAAATTTTTTGGCACATATGAATAAATGAATATTGTCACTACAAGTGTAGCCGGTAAAACTTAACCTCATGGTCGCTAACAGAACTGTTTCGCACCTTCGTTACCTGGAGTGATTTTGCAATTTATACCAATTTTTCGTATGGTAATATTTCAAGAGTGTCAAAATTTCAAAAATATAAAGTAAATCTGAAAAAAAATTGATTATTAAATTTTGACTTTCTTTTTTGTAATGATATAAAAAAAAAGTAACAAATAATGTGATTTAAAAATTAATGTCGAGAATCATCTACAGCAAAATCACCAAGAGGTAAGGTTTATTATCTTGATATATTTAATACAAATTTTTTAACTCTATGCTAGTAAGTAGTTTATTAAACTTTCTGGTTATATTATTAAATTACCATTCACGTATTTTATTTTGTAATAATTTTATATTTATAATATTTCTTCCTTTCCCTACGGCACAGTAGTATAGGCAAATTACCGGTAAATGTTGGCTGGCCAAAATCATGTTTAAACCGGCCTTCTTGACTCCTAAGGCCAAGAGACTGCTATTGTATTACTGTGCATAATATTTCTTACTATTCTGACTAGTTAAACTTAGTTTTATAACCGTTTATATACATTACTATAGATTATACAACCTATGACAATAAAGTTCGGTGAATGAAATCAGAACGACCGATCGGACAATACCGGCAAAACAAAACGCTGGCTATGCTTAGAGGCAGGTATTGACCATCTGTACCCACCGTTGTTCAGTTGAGCGTCGTTTGTGTTCCGTGTAAGACTCGTTTTGCAAAGGGCTTGTTTAGTGCGTTGGTTCTTAACTAAGAACAGAAAAATGGACAAACAAAATATCAATTTAAAGTTTCGTTTTAAGTTTGGCAAAACACCGAAAGGAACTGCGATGCTGGTACGTGTTTCGGAAGAAGAAGCACTGCCACTGAGGACTGCCATGAAATGAAACGACAAACCATGGAATAGCGTTCTCCTGCATCACCTCGGCCGGTCCTAGGCATCGGATCGTGGCTAGCATGTCATGAGTTCGATCCGAGTACCACTGAAGACCCGCCGTGTAGGGGAGCGATGCACGTAAAATCTGTCGAGAGCTCAAACGTCCTCCCGTTGGTGTGGTGTGGTAGTTAGGAGAGGGGGTGCCAGCTGAGGTGTCGTCCGCGTCACTTGACCATGGTTCAAAATTACGCGGACCGTCCCCAAAAGCCCTCGTGTAGCTGAACAGTGGGACGTTAATATTCACTCACTCACACTCACCTGCATTACCTCGTCGGAAAAAGGTCAAAGCAGAAAATCAGGCATCAAAATGATGTTCATCACCTTTTTTGATATTCAAGGGATTATCTACAGGGAATTTCTACCTGAGAGAACGACAATGAATGAGGAATGATTGGAATTTTGCCCTGTTTCATGAAACATCTACGCAGGTTACAAGTTCAGTACGCATAAGATTCATGGTTTTTTGTTCACGACAATGCTCGCCCTCCCACAGACTATATCGTCAAACGGTTTCTGGGGGAAAAAAGAGGGTGGTACAAATTAAACATCCTCTATACTCGCCAGATCTCAATCCTCCAGGCTTCTTCCCATATCCACCACTCAAACTCGTTTTGAAAGGAAAGAGATTTGACTATACTCCTAACATCCAACGAAACTTGAGGGCGCTATTGAACTACATCCCAAAAGAAGACTTCCTTCAAGGTTTCCAGAACATGTATAGCAGATCTCAGCGGTGCGTAGTTATGGGAGGTGACTATTTTGAAGGACAGTAAGGTAACTTTCGTTAATATTTCATATACATTAATGTTTTAGGACTATTCACCGAACTTTAATGTCAGAGGTTGTATATATATAATTAATCACAATATTCTATAAAAACAAATATTATTACAATATCTATACAAATAAATAAAATTGAAGTGTCTGTTTGTAATTTCAAATTAGCAGTTTTTACTTAATGCACTAAAAGTATATACGGTACTCATAACAAAAAACCAATTTTTAAAATTTTTGTCTGTCTATCTGTCTGTCTGTCTGTCTGTTTGTTCCGGCTAATCTCGAAACGGCTGGTGCGATTTTAAAAATTCTTTCACTAATGGAAAGCTACATTAACGGGGAGTAACATAGGCTATATTTTATTAACGTATTCTTACGGAACGGAAACTATACGGGTGAACGTGAAACTGAATGCCAAGATGAACGCCAAATTGAACGCCAAGCTGAGTGAATGAAGTCGTTGTTTTGGTTACTGGCGACCGATGCTCTTCATGAGACATAACAGTGTTACGCGCACATCATAATTCGCTGACACGTGCCATAATTTTTTTTTATGATAGTTATCTCACTGTTTCAGTTAAGTAGAGCAATCGGCTGTTTCGGATGTACTTTTAAATTATAAAATCAAGGCTTCATAAGCAAAAAGCAATGCAAGAAACAAAAAATTGATAAGTTTTTAATACCTTTCTCTTTTTTTTATTACATTTTTAGTCACATTTAAACAATAGTTATTATTTGCTTAATATTTATATTGTAATCGAAGAATAATAATTTTCAAGGTATCTTTCATTTTTCTACCTCTCTGTTTTTCTTAATTCAAATTGTTCTTAGTTTCTTAATTGTGAGTTTTTTTCATTCGTTATATTTAAGCTGTTTTAAACTTTAACAGCTGAACTTTAAGTATAATAATTAGAAATCAATGTTAAACATTGTTAGGTTTTTATTCATGAAAATATTTCAGATTTTGATAAATTACTCTTAGGTTATTTTATTTAGTTAACTGCGTAGGTAGTTGTTTCTAAAATAATTCAAATTGTTCTTAATTTCTTAATTGTGAGTTTTTTTAATTCGTTATATTTAAGCTGTTTTAAACTTTAACAGCTGAACTTTAAGTATAATAATTAGAAATCGATGTTAAACATTGTTAGGTTTTTATTCATGAAAATATTTCAGATTTTGATAAAAAAACATAGCATTTATGATGATGTTCACAATCTCAATAAAAAGAAGATTCGTGGTTGTGTGAGAGATCCATTTTAGCACCTATAAACGACCAGGTTACTGCGCTTAATCAGCGCATGTTAAATAAGCTTCCTGGTGAATCACAAACATACCTTTCCATCAATACAGTTTGCAATCCGGATGAAACGGTTAGTTATCCAACAGAATTTTTAACAGTATAATTGTGCCTGGTCTACCTCCTCACAAGCTAGAACTTAAGATTGGCGTTCCCATCATACTACTCCGTAATTTAAACCCACCAAAACTTTGCAATGGTACTAGGTTGCGAGTAGTGTCATTGCAAAGAAACGTTATAGAAGGTCGTATAATATCCGGATGCGGAAAAGGTAACATAGTACTTATACCACGAATTCCCATAATACCATCGAATTTCCCGTTTGAATTCAAAAGACTACAATTCCCTGTAAGTGTCAGCTTTGCTATGATAATTAACAAGTCACAAGGGCAAACGTTAAGCAAAGTTGACATATATTTAACTAAGAGTTGCTTTTCACATGGCCAACTATACGTGGCATGTTCACGTGCGAGGAATGCCACTGGCGTTTTTGTTTTAGCTCAAGAAAATCGTACACCAATATTGTATATAAAGAGATTTTTCAATAAATTTAATACTGTATATAGAGAGGATGTTCAATAAATTTATACGAAAAAACCACACAAAAATTAACAAAAAACAAAGAAAATAAAAAAATAAAACAATAAACACAAAAAGCAGAAAGAAAACAAAAATATAAAAACAAAACATTGATTCACAAAGTAAAAAAATGACATTAAACTCTCTCTCTCTATATATATATAGCGTGTATGTATTTCTTAACGTGGAATACAGAATTATTAAGTTTTCGTAAGATCTGTGAATTGAACAAAACATTTTTTTGTAAATTTCTACGTGAACGAAGTCGCGGGTAACAGCTATATAA
>BMAO01019597.1:0-44471 GCA_019973975.1 Trichonephila clavata | reverse complement strand
TCTTTTACCGCGCATTTTGCTTTCCCTTCGACAAGTAACCACGTGTATAAAGTGTTATGTATGTGTCACCCTGACACTAAATGTGAAAGTGCGCGATTTTATTGGAAAACCCAAAGTGAAAGTGTTATGTATGTGTCGCCCTGACACTAAATGTGAAAGTGCACGATTTTATTGGAAACCCAAAGTGAAAGTGTTATGTATGTGTCGCCCTGACACTAAATGTGAAAGTGCACGATTTTATTGGAAAACCCAAAGTGAAAGTGTTATGTATGTGTCGCCCTGACACTAAATGTGAAAGTGCATGATTTTATTGGAAAACCAAAAGTGAAAGTGTTATGTGTGTGCCAGAGGAAAAAATCATCGATAGTGTGTTGAGTAAAAGTGAAAATATCTTATGTGAATTCATCTTATGTCATTTAAATGCGCGAATTGTGCTTGCAACATATATATATATATATATATATATATATATATATAATCTGTTCTTTTAAAGAAAAATCTCTTTCAGAGATTGTGTGGTTGAAGAAAACGAAAAATTAAATCTGTGAGTAGATGCAACAAATCTTTTGTAAATAATATTGAAGAATGTGATTGTGTATGTTTCTTAAAATATTAATATATATATTTTGTTTCAAATAATTTAATATTCTTGTTTATTCTTATTTCAATCTGCTGTTTAAAATACCTTGAAATTTAAACTGTGAAAGATCATTTCTGCTTTCAAACAGAAGCAACTTGTTTAACAATATTCATAAATATATGTGTGTTTTAAAATAATTGCTATATAATAATTTGCTACAAACAATTGCTATATTGAGTAAACGATGAAATTCTTGGTTATAATTATCCGAAGTCGAATAATTTTTAAAAAAAAAAAAGTTCAAATATTAAAAAGAAAAGTATATGAGTATCCACTTCCTTTTTCTGTGCTTGTGTTAGTTTAAACTATGATTCATCCAGAGAATGTGATATGCTGAATAGGCAAATAAATAAAATAGGGAGTAGACAGTTCAAGGTTGTTTGCAAAATGTTCTTTATGACTGAGTTCTATTGATTTTTTTTTTATTTTATTATTTTTGTTGTTGCTGATAGAATAATAAGCATATTTTAAGTGTTTGAAGGTATTATGGTATATTTTGGATATAAATGAATGATCATTATAAGGATTTTCACAATCAAATAAGGGGGGATTTACAATTGTCATTATTTAAAGTGTATATATATTAGGTACTTTGAGAATTTCATATTCCTAATTAAGATTCACAGTGTGGTATATTTAGCCTTTAAATGTTTTTCATGTAATAAGTATATACTTTTAGCATAGCATAACATGTAGTGACAGTTTTTTCAATGTGCTATTGTGTCTCATAATTAACTTTATATTTTGATACACAGCTGAGTTTGTGGAAATTTATTTAGATTTTCACGGGATCTTTTTATATGTTATGAAATGTTTCTCTTATTTATGTTTTTTTCCCTACAGGGAAGGCAGTTGTTAATGAGTAGCTAATATGTAATAATTGCTTATTGGGATAACTAACTTAATTTACAACTTCCAGTATACATAAAAAATTTGAATTTAGTTTTATTTAAGAGATAAATATGGCTTTCCTCTCAAAGGAAAAAAAGATAGACCTCTATAATTTAGGAATTGAGCTACGAGTTGATGTAACTTCAGATGATAAAATCATCGATTTGCGTGAGAAAATCACTTCATGCTCATTCTTTAAGGATAATGAGCAGTTTGTGAAAGAAATGCTGGATAACATTGTTGATGAACGTAAAGCGCTTGAAGATGAAGCCATAAAGAAAGTAGAACGGGAAGACAAGTGTCTAGCTGAGCAGAGAGCATTTGAGCTTGAAAAGCTTAAATTACAAGCAAAACATCCTCTACCGTCCTTAGGTAATGCCCCTCAAATGGATTCTAGCCCCATGAGGCTCGACCTGAAAACAGTATTACCCACATTTATTCCTGATAAAGATGACATGTCATTGTTCTTAACAGTGTTTGAAAGACAAATGAAGCTTTTAAATGTACCTGCGGATTTTTGGGTATCACACTTAATTGGAGTCCTTCCAAGTGATATTGGCAGATTAATTGCAAGGGAACCAGAAGAGATGTTTAAAAATGATGCCCACATTCGCAATATTTTATTACAAAGGTTCGAACTGACAGCTGACCGTTTCAGAGTTCTATTCAGTAGACATCAGAAAAAGGATCATTCCACATGGAAAGATTTCTTTTTTGAGCTCAGAACCTTCTTTGAAGGTTGGCTAAAGGAATTAGAAGTCAACTCTTTTGACTCGTTGAAAGATCTCTCATCATTGCAGATCAAATAAAAAAAATGTCCTCCCGAGTATAAGAATCATTTCCTTGACAGTTCGGAAAAACTTAATGATCCAGTCGTGTTAGCTGAAAAGCTGGACTCGTATGAAAATGTTAAACTTCCTTCTCAAAAAACTAACAAAACTCCCCAAACCACCAGAGTTAAATAAACCTCGGTTTCCTAGAAACACGGGCAATCCGGAGTTTAGAAAGCCTAATTTATTCGAAGTTGAAAAGAATGTTTCCGGTAACCACAACAGTACTTCTGTTAACTCTAGCTACATGCCAGCACGAAATATTAACACTGGTTGTCACCCACCTATTTCTTGTTATGGTTGTGGCAACCCTGGATTTATTAAATCAAAATGTCCAAAATGCTTACAAAAAAAGAGACTGCCTCTGTCAATGCCATACAGATGTGCACTTGTCTTACCACTCCAGTAGCTCTACTTGACATTCAAGTTTATGAAGCTACAGGCACAGTTTGTGCTGATACAGGAGCCAGCCAGTCAGTTGGGGGAGAATTAATGTTTAACTTTTTAAAGAATCGTGGACAAAAATTCACAGAGTTTCACCTTTCTATGTATTTAGCTGATGGTCAGCAATCCACATCCCTTGTTAAAAAAGCTAAAGTGCCAATCACCATAGGTGGACGAACTTTCCAAACCGATTTAATTTTTTTGCCAAATACAAAGGGTAACCGCACCCTTCTAGGTGTTGACTTTTTAAGGATATCAGGAATCGTAATGGACATGCGTAATAATTTTTGGTATTTTGGTAACAAACCAAGCTTCAAGATACCTTTCTCAAAAGATGTTCCTTTGCCTGTAGACGACAGCACTGCCAAAATAAATAGTAGTTCCTGTCCCGCCAATTCAATTCTTAGTGATGTTCCATTACAAATCAAACCTGTTGATGAAACTAAGATTGATTATATTCATTTGCGAGAAGAAGGACAGGCCCTGAATGTAGAAGAAAGAAATTACTTGATGGTGCTACTTAATGAAAGTAAAGATGTTTTCAGACCCGGGGGAGAACCAACTCCATTCGTGAAACACTTTATAAACACAGGTGACCACCCACCAGTTTCAACTGCACCTCATAGATTATCTCCAAACAGAAAAGAACTCTTAAGGAAAGAAATTGATAAACTTTTGGCTAATAATATTATAGAAGACTGCGAGTCCCCAGTGGTTTTAGGGCCCAAGTCTAATGGATCTGTTAGGTTGTGCATAGATTATCGTAAATTAAATGCGGTTACTATACCTGACAAATATCCCCTGCCTCTTATGGATGCTCTTTTACATGATGCAAAATCTTCTGCTTTTATGTCTACCCTTGACTTAAAATCCGGTTATCATCAAGTAGAGGTTAATCCAGCGGACCAGGACAAGACTGCATTCGTTTGCTCTTTTGGTACATTTAGGTACAAAAGAATGCCCTTTGGACTTCGCAATGCCCCAGCGACCTTTCAGCGTCTTATGGACCAATTTCGTAATGGATTGCCAAATGTAAATATTCTGGTGTTTTTAGACGATATCGTTGTGTTGCCTGAAACGTTTGAACAACACATTGAGGACTTAAGAAGGGTCTTCGACAGACTTAAAAAATTTAAATTATGTGCTAACAGAGAAAAATGTAAGTTTGTTTGCTCTCGTGTAAAATACCTTGGATTATGGATAACTCCTAAGGGAATAGAGGTGGATCAAGATAAAACTGCAGCGATACAAAACATTCCTTCTCCGAGAAATCTAAAGCAGCTACAGTCATTTTTACAGACCTGCTCATGGTATAGAAAATTCATCCCGAATTTTTCAGATATTGCTAGACCCCTTAGCAACTTGAAAAAGAAAAGTACTGCTTGGAAATGGAGGGAAATTGAGCAACAAGCATTCCAGACCCTCAAGCAATGTTTAATAACCCCGCCAATACTGGAGCAAGTTGATCCTAAAAAGCCTTTTATCATCCGGACGGATGCAAGTAGTTACGCCCTAGGTGCAGTTCTGCTACAAGGAGAAAGTCCCGCCAATAAACAGCCAATAGAATATGCCAGTAGACTCTTAAGCTCTGCTGAGAAGAATTACTCGACAACAGAACGAGAAGCTTTGGCTGTAGTCTGGGCCCTTAACAAATTTAGTGGGTATATTGAAGGTGCAGAAATAACAGTGGCATCCGACCACCAACCATTAAAGTGGCTGATGAGCTTAACATCTCCAACCGGAAGATTAGCCCGTTGGGCACTTCAAATACAATCTTACAATCTGAAGATTGATTATTTTCCCGGAAGATGCAATGTTATTGCAGATATGCTTTCTAGGCCAGCGTCTAAGGACGAAGAAATTTGTGAATTAAAAACTATAATTATTGATTTCCCGACAAGAACAGCTAATGAACTAAGAACAGAACAAATGAAGGATCCTGAGTTAGAAAAGATAATTAATTGCTTTGAAAACCACAACAAGGGAGTTGACTTTGCCAATTGGACTGGGAGAGGGTACGTGATGAATCAGGGAGTACTATATCGGTACTCACCTCATGTTGAAGTCGATGAAGCTCAATTAGTTGTCTCTACTCACGAGAGAGAGAAGATATTAAAATTGCACCACGATGCTCCCACCGCTGGACATTATGGAGCTGATGGTACCTTTTCTAGAATTTCTTCAAAATATTATTGGACTGGTATGAGGAAATTTATTGCTGTGAAGAGCATGAGATTATGTGAAGAGCTGTTCAGAGTGCACACACATTAGATATAAAGCCACAAACCAGAAACCTGCTGGTCTTCTGCAGACCCCTGTTCCAGCTCAACGATTCGAGAGCATAGCTATTGATCTTTTTGGTCCTTTACCAGAAACGAGGGAAGGAATGAAGTGGATATTCATAGTGGAAGATTACACCACAAAATGGGTAGAGTTATTTCCATTAAAGCAAGCTACTGCTAAAGAATGTGCTATAACACTTCTAAATGAAGTCTTCCTAAGGTACGGCGTGCCCCGTCGACTAATATGTGACAATGGGACTCAATTTGTAAGTGCGGTAATGCAGCAGTTATGTTATGTCTTGGATATCAATCAAAGTCTCATTCCCGTATATCACCCACAGGCAAATCCAGTAGAAAGAAAAAATAGGGACTTGAAACCTCGCTTGGCAATGATGGTAGGTAACAACCATACATTATGGATTGAAAAGCTACCAGCTATTAGGTTCGCATTGAATACTGCAAAATGTGAGTCCACAGATCACACGGCAGCATACCTAACCTTCGCCAGAGAATTACGAACTTTAGACCAAGTAAATACTGATCTACGATCTGTCATACATAACGATAATTTTGTACCTGAATTTACACCCTATTTAAAACGCTTTGAAGGATATATGTCACAAATTAAAAAAAATATTGAGATGAGTCAAGATCGTCAAAAAACATCTGCTGACAAATCACGTATACCAAGTCCTGACTATAAAGTTAATGATCTAGTATGGGTACAACTGCACCCATTAAGCAAAGCGAGTCAAAACAGGAGTGCCAAACTGATGCCCAGGAGAGACGGGCCTTACATTGTGCTATCCCAGAGATCCCCCACCACATTTGTAGTAGCTAGTTGTGACAAACCTGACGAACCTTTAGGTGTCTATCATGCATCAGCTTTAACACCTTTTCTGAATGTCACACAAACCCAGTCTCCTGTAGTACCTCTGAGGAGAAGAGGAAGGCCTCGCAAACAACCATTGATTCCTAGAGGAACTGCTGGAGAGAATGCCATATTGTCTGATAGTACACCACCTCGCCGAGACGGTCTTCGGCGGTGTAGGGGGAGAATGTAACGGTTACATTTAAACTCTGCCTTCCCTTGACAAATAACGACAGCCAGGTGGCGCTACTTGTTCTTGGGGGAAAGGAGAACTTTTTTTCCAGAGTTCTTGAGCCGCCGGGTTGGTCCCCGAGCCATGGATACACGTGGATTCAGGGAAAGCCTTTCCCTCCTTTGATGTCTTATGTTATTTTGTTTGTGTGTGTATCTCCTTGTGTTGTGGAACTTCATGAACATTAAAAATATCTTGTTCCTGTAACCATCAAAGGCTGCATTAATTAGTATTTCACAACATGGGAGTATTACAACTTCATGATAACGGGACCTTGAGCCTCGATAGTTTTAACGCACAACGGCCTTCTCTACATGGCGGGTCTTCATCCCACGCCACACACACAGCCAGACCACAGTTCGATACCTTGACCACTAGGCTACCGTAGCACCCTATATTGGATGAGTTAAGAAAGTGGAGTGCCAGCTCGGATGTTGTTCTCGTCACTTGACCGTGGTTCAAAATTACAAGATACATCGCAAATAGCATCCTCGACTTTCGTCTAGTAATGCGATGTTATAAACAAGTTTTCAATGAATTTTATTTCAAACACCTGTTATAAAATAAAAGTAATCAAACCAGAAAAATTAAAATTGCATTTGTTGAACATTCCTTATGTACAGAATATGCTTGATTTGAAATTTCTGTATTGGTTGAAATATGTAACATATGTAATGGCAAAACAACATATCAATCAAAAAACCGTTTAAAATCTTTGTTTTATTGGTACTTAAGTATTATACCATAGACTACTTTCTCCAAAAGAAAAGACAGTGCCAATTCAAATAATGTTACCAAATGCTGTTATTATTCTTCCTATGTTCGAACCTGCAAAGAGGAATGGTTTGGATTATATAATGTATATCTCAACGGTTCGGTGACATCTTTTGATTTGAAGAAATTGGTCGACGGTATAAGACGTAAGTACTGTTTTTTTCAATTTGACATTTGTGGAATAAATGATGGAATTTCTTTATGGTAATATGAAATAATGATGTGTGAAAATTTCTTACTTGTAGTAAGAAATATTTTTTACTGACACAATGTGCAAAGAAGTATGTTCTAATTTTTTTACAGCTGAAAAACTTAGAATTCATTGTTTCAATATTATCAACTTAATTGTAATGCACCTACAGTAAAACTATCAGAAACTTAACTCTGCACCCACGATTTTTATCACTATTGTTATTTTTAATATGGTAGAGCTGGTTCTGGTGTAATTTAATTTATAAACTATTGTTTTGTTTAAGCAAGATAATTTGCAATAATTTCAAAATGAATATTACTTTGGCTGTTGAACAGTATTATCTAACTTATTACTATTGCAGTTGTTAGTATTGTATCAATAATTATTTTTTCGTTAGTGAAATAACTTTCTCCGTCCTCTTTACCAGATATTTCAAAATTTTATATAGGAATCAATATCAAAATTTTATATTTCCATCAATTTTATATCTTAGCTTCCTTAACGCATCGAAATTTATTATTCCGTTATTTTATTTACAATAGTAAAAATTCTTCTGTGCCTACTAGTCGACAGCTTAAAATTCCATTCCTAGAGGTGTAACTCTGCATTTGTCTCTTCTGATTATTTAAAGTTATTGAAAGCAAATCTTTCCCCTGGACTATATTGCATTTATTTAAATCCAATTCACACATGCTATAAAGAAAAGCAAAAATAAACAAAACTTTTGTTAAATTGCTTTTTTTACATCAGATTTTCGAAAATATTTTTTGTTTATTTTAATGATTCACATTTGTTGGTATTAAAGATATATATATATAGATATATTAAGTTGGGAAAAATTCCATTATTTTTACGCGAAATTCAAAATTTTTGTTTCGGATTACCACTTTCGGTCAAATAGGCATCATTTTGTTCTATAATCTGTTGCCATTTAAAAGGTAGTTTCATAATGCCTCTCTCCTATAAGTCTTGGTCCTTATTGGCGAAAGACTCTGGTAATCGGTTTTCACAATCTTCTTTTGATGTCAATTTCTTATTAACAAGGAAATTTTGAAATGCAAGAAAAACATGGTAATTACTTGGTGCCAGGTTCGGACTATATGGTGGATGCATTAAAGTTTTCTGACCAAGCTCCCGGAGTTTCTGGGAGTTTCTATAAATGAGTGTGGCCTGTTGTTGTCCTGATGGAACACAACACCTCTCCTTTTTGTCCAATTTTTGTCGCTTCCGGTGAAATGCTATCTAAAAGGGTCCAATTGTTGACAGTAGAGATCCGAACATAGTGTTTTTCTTGCATTTCAAAATTTCCTTTGCGATAAGAAATTGACATCACAAAAGAAGATTGTGAAAACCGATTACCAGAGTCTTTCGCCAATAGGGACCAAGACTTATATGAAAGAGGCATTATGAAACTACCTTTAAAATGGCAACAGATTATAGAACAAAATAGTGCATATTTGACCAAAATTGGTAATCCGAAACATATTTAATAAAGTTTTGAAGTTCACGCAAAAATAATGGATTTCTTTTTCTCCAACCTACGATATATATATATATATATATACTAGCTACAAGTACCCGGCTTTGCCCGGGTTTAAAATAAGGTTTTCTGTAGAAGCGTACAAAACTGTTTATTTGCATGCAATAAAAGGGTACATTTATCTTAAAGCAATGTGGTAGACAACATTTTTGGCAGTTCCATTTGGAGTGTGTAGAAAAAGATTTTTCCTCTTTGCCCACTCTGGAGCAGACCACATGAGAAAAACATGGTGTCTGCAAATCTATACCAGCAATCCCAAGAAACTGGCGCTGTGACTTGTTGATTGTCATGGCAAAGCAGATACATATTGGTATAACTGCAACAAAATTTGCACCACGATATCAAAATAACAGAGTCTTGTATGTTTTATATGAAGTAAAACAGTCAAATTTTGGTTAAAAAAGTACGACTTTGACTGCGGTGACTCTAATACATAAGTATCAGGAAAAGCAGTACCCTTTTTCTTTTTCAATAAAAGGAAATGTCGGTGCTAACATTTTATCGCACCAATGAAAACGTTCAAAATAACTCTCCAAGTTGGCAACGCTGATTTCAAATGTGTTATATGCACTTAATTGGCAACCATGTGTTTCATTTCATGTAATGTTGCAATAATAATAGGTTGTGACAATATGTAAGAATCGAAATGTCATAGGAAGATTTTTTTGGTACTTATGTATTATTGCAACCATTGCCAACTCTATTAATAACTCACTAAGATGGCAACCACAATTTCCTATGTGTCGTCTGCACTGTGTTGGCAACCATGTGCTTTGTTTCACATAATGCCGCCAATAGGTTGTGATCATACTAATGTTTTTGAGCAAATGGTCATGCTGTGCAGTTGGAAGTGGGCAAGAAGTTCCGCTGAAATATATTGATATACGCTATTATGATGGAAGTAAGCAAGACGTTAAAGTGTACTGTTATTCAGGCGATTATTTAGTTCAAAGCTTTACTTACTTTGGGGCCAACTACCTTCTGTTGCCTGATATCAAAATCAGATGAATTGTAACCCAAAAACATCCGAAGATTGATAATACCACCAGCATTCAGGTTAGCGAGAATAAGGAAAAGCAACCGCACAAACCTAAGGCCCTAAGGTAAACCTAATCCAACTGTTTAGTACCAAGATACGTACAAATGTTTTTTGCATTGTTGACTCTTTAAAAATAACAAAACTAATAAACAACATGGGGGAAGCAAGAAGTGTGCCCTGCTAGGATCCATCCAGTTAGAGTGTAGTATGGTGGGGAGGAGGGCCTTGGCGTTGTCAATTTCTTTTGGTGACCAAAATCGATTGCCAAGCTACTTCACTTAGCGATAGGTGTCCGGATGCCAGAATGAATTCGTTATCTCACCATAATATGAATATAAAAATTGCCAAATCCAAAGCCCCCCCCCTATACTACATTTGAGCTGATCCACTCAATATCTTTAAAAGTGACCAGCACAATAAAAGTTGCCTTGCAAGCTGTGTAGTTGTTCCATTATTCACTCAACATGCATTATTACAAACCACAAAAGTATATAAGAAATAATCATAAACAAAAATTACACAGATACATAAATTTAATGCGGAGGCTAGGCTTTAGTATCACCCACTCACGTAGGTGGGATAAGTGGCGGATTCGACAATCTAACCAAGCTAAAAACTAAATCGTTACCTGAATATCAGTACACTTTAACGGTACACCTTGTCCACTTTCAACCGTATAGCATGACCATTTAGTTTGAAAAAGCCGTTCTGAAATAACATCCTTTATTTATTTTGA
Source organism: Trichonephila clavata (assembly GCA_019973975.1). NCBI lineage: Eukaryota > Metazoa > Arthropoda > Arachnida > Araneae > Nephilidae > Trichonephila > Trichonephila clavata. Next base: position 33,999 of record BMAO01019597.1, on the reverse strand, counting down.
ATTTTCGGAAAAGGATAAATGCGTTATAACACATCGACAGTCGACTGTTGCCAAACGCTAAAACAAAATTTAGAAAGAACATTTTTTACGACGATTTTTTTCAAAGAACAAATGAAATTCCATCGCAAAGAGTAAGAAAACGAATAAATACAATCATAAATAAATATATTTACCGTAAAATGTGCTACAATACCCCAAAAAACTGCTCGAATCATTCACTTTTGCAGAGTTAAGACTTTACATGTTTGATGACATCATATCTTCGTACAGCTGACAAAACGCTTAAAAATTGAATTTTTAAAAAATCTAAAACGAATTTCGAAAAAAACTCTTCGAGGTTAAAACCATAGGGACCTACAGTTTCTACGTTCCAAGTTTCACACTTGTATGATTTCCTTTTTCTTTCTTTTTTTGGTTCATTATCACACGGCTTATAACAGGCACATGGAGCACTACTTTTGGCTGGAAAAGGCCAGAGTGAGGTTGGGATGGAACGAAACCTGTTTAAGAACCTTCTTCATGTAATTTTGTGTATGTGTACCAAATTTCACGTTATTTGGCTGTCTGGATCTTGAGTTATAAGGGAACAGACAAACAGACAGACAACAAATGAGTCTGATATGTATATGTAGAAGTATTGCGTTTACTTACCGCTTGTTGAAGAAAGCATTGAATATGGCGGTGAAGGATGAATAGCAATAATCTGTATTTTCAACGACAGAAAATGGTATAGATATGTAAAACACGTAACATTTATAAGTAAAAAATGTATACAATGCATGTGTATATATAATTACAATCAGTAGGAAGAACAGATTTGTAGAAGGAAAATTACTTTGATAAGCATTTAATCACATCCATAATTTCCGTTTCATAGTTTCATTGATTGTAAAAAAAGTTTTAAAAAACCTTTGATATTTGTGTCATGAATAGGTAATCATGATCTAAGATTCTGTTTATAAATAGCATCACAAATTATTGTTCCGCTTAAAAACTCAGTTCTGAACAAAAAACAAAACAAAAAGAAACAAAAAAAAAAAACATAACATAAAATCTTAAATATTAAAATTGAAAAAGAAATAAAATAAATACATATAAAAGTAACCTTACATATAGTAGAAATTATAATATTAATCCAAACTAAAAAGCTACTTTAAATAGATAAATTAAGGTTTTATTTTGAGGAAACTACCATAAGTACCTCAGAACAAAAGAAGCATGTCAAAAAAATCTTATATGTATAAATAGAAATTCTAATTTAAATCACAACATTAACAATCAGTTAATCCCAATTAGTTTGAATACAGTGTCATTTTCTTTAGTTACATTTTTCTGCGTTTTTGTTATAATGGAAAAACATGGAATTTGCCAGTAGAAAGAAAAGGGTACATATTGGTGTAACCGCAACAAAATTTGCACCGCGATATCAAAATAACAGATTCTTATGTGTTTTATATGAAGAAAAATAGTCAAATTTTGGTAAAAAAATTGCTACTTTGTCTGCGGTGACTTTAATACATAAGTATCAGAAACAGCAGTACCTTTTTTCTTTTTCAATGGAAGGAAATGTTGGTGCTAACATTTTATCGCACCAATGCAAACGTTCAAAATAACTCGGCAAGTTGGCAATGCTGATTTCAAATGTGTTATATGCATTGAATTAGCAACCATATGCTTCATTTCATGTAATGTGAATGAAGATGAATTGTAGCCCAAGCACAACCGTAGATTGATAATACCACCAACATTCAGGTTAGAGAGAAGAAGGAAAAGCAACCGCACAAACCCAAGGCCCTTACAACTGTTTAGTACCAAAATACATACAAATGTTTTTTGCATTGTTGACTCTTTAAAAATAACAAAACTAATAAACAACAAGGGGAAGCAAAATTTTGGTGGCAAGAAGTGTGCCCTGCTAGGATCCACCCAATTAAAGTGTAGTATAGGGGGGGGGGCCTTGGCGTTGTCAATTTCTTTTGGCGATCAAAAGCGATTGCCAAGCTTTCACTTAGCGGTAGGTGTCCGGATCCCAGAATGAATTCGTTATCTCACCATAATATGAATATAAAAATCGCCAAATCCAAAGGTCCCCCCTATACTACATTTGAGCCGGCCATTTTTATTGTGCTGGCCACTTTTAAAGATATTGGGTGGATCGGCTCAAATGTAGTATGGGTCTGGCTATTTTTCTCCCAATCCACCCAATATCTTTAAAAGTGGCCAGCACAATAAAAATGGCCTTGCAAGCTGTGTAGTTGTTCCATTATTCAATCAACATGCATTATTACAAACCACAAAAGTATATAAGAAATAATCATAAGCAAAAATTACACAGATACATAAATCTAATGCGGAGGCTAGGCTTTAGTATCACCCACTCACATTGGCGGGATAAGTGGCCGATTCGACAATCGAACCAAGCTTATAACTAAATCATCACCTATCTGTACACTTTAACGGTACACCTTGTCCACTTTCAATCGTATAGCATGACCATTTAGTTTGAAAAAGCTGTTCTGAAATAACATCCTTTATTTATTTTGAATTTTCGGAAAAAGATAAATACGTTATAACACATCGAAAGTCGACTGTTGCCAAACGGTAAAACAAAATTTAGAAAAAACACTTTTTCACGACGATTTTTTTTTTTTTTTGAAGAACAAATGAAATTCCATCCCAAAGAGTAAGAAAACGAATAAATACAACCATAAATAAATATATTTACCGTAAAATGTGCTACAATGCCCCAAAAAACTGCTCGAACCATTCATTTTTGCAGAGTTAAGACTTTACATGTTTGATGACGTCATATCTTCCCTTAAAAATTGAATTTTAATAAATAGCTTAAAAATTGAATTTTAAAATTGAACGAAACCTGTTTAAGAACCTTCCCCATGTGATTTTGTGTACGTGTACCAAATTTCACGTTATTTGGTTGTCTGGATCTTGAGTTATAAGGGAACAGACAAACAGACAACAAATGCGTCTTATATGTATATAGATATATATATTCTGTGTAATATATATATTCTTAATAGATATATATATATTATTCTCTATAGATATATATTCTTAACTCTTTCTGTTCTTTCTTTTTTTTAAATATAGTTCTTTGTTAATTTTTCTCCTTTTAATTTTTAATAATGTCAATATGATATCGTTTGCTTAGTTTATTTAAAATAAAACAATCTAGGTGGTGCCACTATTTTTTGTTTCTAGTTTAACACTGCAATATTAACACGTCATTTGGCGTGCGTGCTTGACAAAGATACATTTCATTTTTTTTCTCTTATGGTTAGCATTCTTTCATGTAAGTTTTTGCTTGGTTTTTCCTTAACAAAATTATTTTTATATTCATCTCTTTGTAAGAAACCTTTCCTTTCTTAATTTAATTTAATTTTATTCTATTTTTCTGTCTGTTGAAAAATACACGTGTGTTAGTTAAAGCATTAACATTCAATATAGCTCTGTTTTTTCTATTATGACGAAAATTTCTGCTGTACCGGGAAGGTGGATACATAAAGTATACTTAACCTTAATTTGCTTCTCCTAATTCAGCAACAGCTTTAGAAATCGTAATTGGTCTCCATTTTAGTCCATTGATTCTTTTGGTTTCTTCCATTTTTAAGTTGTAACTTTGTTTCCTGCTATACATACATTTATTTAAATCTTGTACAATATACATTCCCACCATTTTTTAATAGTTATGTGTCTTAAAATCTGGTTTCTATCTTCTGGCTTTGTTAGTTAATAGTTTTGTCTTGTTATTTTTTCCAATTTATTATACTATATATATATATATATATTGTTTAAATACTTCCGAAAATTGGAAGGATAATTTTATTCTAGAGAAAATCTTTATCGTCTACTCATTCGCTCGCTGGCGGCTTTTTTTAAGCAAAAACTACCAAAAATATTCCCAAAATCGCCGACTTACACCTTGTAATTCCTTTTAATAGTTTCCCTACAAAAATAATACCAATCAAATATATTATAGGATAATTTTCAAAGGTATAAAATAAATAGCATTTTTAAAATATATGTTACAGATGGAAATTGGTGGATAATCTCAAAAGGCAGAAGGAAAATTTTTATCGACGACACAACTACTTAATTTTTTTTAAAATTTAGCTAATGCATTTATATCGATGGCAATAGAGACAAACCGGCGCTGAAAAAAATATTACATACTAAGTGCTTTTAAATGCATAAAATCACACATAGTGAAAGGAAATATTTTTCGAACTTTACCATGGATTCCTCCCCAGAACACAGCGATCCATGCAACCGTGGGCGCTATGCAACACAATACTGAACCCAAACAAGCAATAAATCCACCAAGAAAAGTCACGGTACGTATTCCGAATCTTTGACCAAGAATCCCAACCAAAGGACCTGAAAAGGAAAAATACAATGATCATTAAAAAGCGAATTTTATGCAAAATAAATTCCCAATTAACACATCACTCAATAATTTCTAGGCCTAACTAACAAAATAACAACTTTAAGGCAAAATTGAATTTTATTTATCAAGATACTCCCCTTCAAGAGTGATGCATTCAGCCAAACGACCTCTTAATTCATTAATAAATTTTTCGTAGAACGATTTGTTTTTGCTCTCAAAATAGGCTTCAACTTCGGCAATCATTACTTCATTTGAGCCAACCCTTTTTCCTGGGAGCATTCCTTTTGGGTCTGCAAACAGCCAGGGGTCACTGGTAGCTAGATCTGGACTGTACGGTGGGTGGGATAGTAATTCGAAGTGCAATTCATTCGATTTGACCATGAACTTGTGGCACGGAGCATTGTCATGGGGAAACTACACTTTTTCTTTTACATTTGAGGACGTTTTTACTTCATATTTCCATTCAGTTGATCCAATAACGTCATGTAATATTCTCTACTAATAGTTTCTCCTTTTTCAAGGTAGTCAATTAACAAAATTCCATGCGCATCCCAAAATACGGAGGCCATAACCTTGCCAGCTGACGTTTGAGTTTTTGGTCGCTTTGGACAGCTTTCACCAGCTACTGTCCACTCAGCTGACAATATTTTTGATTCAAGCGTGTAGTAATGGATTCATGTTTCATCCATTGTTACATATCTACATAAAAAAAAACCCTGTTTATTTTGCTTATAAACAGCTCCAAACAGTGTTGTGAATCGTCAATGCGTTGTTGTTTTTGATCGACAGTGAGCAAGTGCGGCACCCACTTTGAACATACCTTTCGTATTAACAAATGATTATGAAAAATAATGAATACAATACCTTTTGATATCTTCAAATACTCTGCTATCTCACACAACTTCAATTTACGATAGGCTAAAACGATTTTACGGACTTATTTAATGTTTTCTGGAACAACTACAGAATTTCGATGAGTTGAGAGTTCAGCTTCGTTTGTGTTTGTGTGACCACGTTTTAAGTCAGCACACCACCTCTTAACCATTGATGGCGTAAGAGTAGATAACACTTATCCACCCATTGTATTGCTTAAACAGTGTTTCTGCTCATCAAAAAGCAATGCTTAATTAACACATAAAATTCTTTTTCATCCATGGTTTCTAAACAAACAAAAGTTACTTCACTAAAACCACTATAACTTTTAAACTAAACGAGATATAATAAAATTTTGTGTGTGTGTGACACAAGTCGTTGGAAGATAGTACTATCAAATTATGCTTAGGAAAATTAGAAGGTATCGCTATTTACATGTCAGGTCCGGAACTTATTATGATAATTTTCTTGCAATTTTCATTTCGATTTCAGGGAACTAATTTCATATCGGTATGCTGCTCGTTTTTGGCGTCATTTTGAAATCATGTCAAATGAGTGAGCCAGAGCTACATTAATTCATTAACTACATTACCAGTCTAATGTCCTCGTATTGAAATGTTACCTCCCTAACTTGGCGAAATCTTAGCAATTTAGCGAAACATCTGTGAGTACCGATATCAAATTAGGGTAAAATCCTAGCAGAACTTACATCTTGAAGATTTTTCAAACAGCGCCAAACTCGACCACTTATGGGCTTCTAACGCTTTCTAAAAAATAATTTTTTTTCATTATCATTTAAAAAATTACTTATGATTTTATAATGATTTCGAATTAACCCGCCGCATTTTAAATGTATGCATTTTCTTTAATGGTCAAACTAAAATAATTGGAACTGAAACCGTTCTAACTTTCAAAAGAATTGACTTTTAAAATTATTTTATATCATTTGATACAAACTTTAAAAAAATAACAACATATTTTCGTATGATTGAATCTAAATAGATAAATCTCTAAGTACTGACTTTTGAAAGGAAAGAAATAATTTCAATGACAGATGTAAACTTAGCCTTGAACAGTTCGTAATCGAAAAAACTTATAAAATTTACCTTTATCCAATGCTTATACGCAATGAAGTTAAGAAGTGAATATGACCGTTTGCAAATGACATCATTTCTCTCATTTTTGCATCTTATTTGAATATCAGTGTCACGGTTGTTTTGAAGCTCGAGGAGTTTATTTAAGGTAAACTAACTTATCATATTTAAGAATCTCAAACTTCTTTGGAATTTACAAACTTTTAAAAAAATAATGCTGGTTTGATATACGAGTGTTACGCGCCAAGTTGTCGTTTATGATCGCCAAGATGAGCGCTAACATTACAATGTGGTTAACTTGATATTTTTTTATCGTGTGGTGATGTCGTTGCCATGGGGATGACTTTGATTTTTTCCCGTGGTAACCCAATAAATTTCAGACGATTTTAATTCGATTTTTTTTTTAATTTAACCATTTACGTTACAATTATTCTTTAAGCTGCTGCTTCAGTCTTCTGTTGTATTTTGTGCTATTTTCGAATATGGATATTATCACTCGACAAGAGTGGCTTGGCGCGATTAAGGAATCCCTCCAAACAGTGCTTCGCGTGTAGCACTCGTATATCAAATAGGTTCCAAAAAAAATTATTTATTTTTAAAAAAATTTCTTCAATTTGTTTTTTTTAACGAACATTTGAGTTTCAATGGATAAAATATTTTTTAAAAACAGTTTATACTAACAATAACACGAAATCATTCCATAATGGAGCTGAAATACAGAAGAAATGTATGATAAAATTATACAGTACACATTATACAAATATTTATTTCAAGTATATTTCATAAAACTCACCCACATGTTTACGTACTTTGAAGATGCTAAAGACATAAATACATATCTTATTTCCATGTGAAATACTATTACAGATCTAATCACAATAAAAGAATATATATAAGATATCCTTGAATATCCTTGAAAATTGAATATAAAATGATCCACAATAGAATCTGTGCTTACAATCCATTCGGAGAAAAAACGCAGCAGACAAATCGGTTACTGAAACTGCTTCTTTTAAAATTGAAAAAATTATAAAATCCCCGGGCACCACAAAGTATCACACAGGGCTGACAGAAGTAAGTATTAATCACACGTTACAAAGGAAAGAAGAAAAAAAATTTTGAGATTATGAAGGATTGCAAATATTTACAACAAATTCACATAACTTCTTAAAAGCACTTCTGTTGCAAAGAAGTTGTTGAAAGTTCGTAGACTAATTCATATTAAGTCCCTTGAAAGCCAGTCTTATGATATTTCTCTCTCTGACATACTTAGAACATAGAAGATGCACATATTCTACATTTTCTCTTCGACACCATTATTATAATCACAGGAAGATGACGAAGCTAAATTAAATTTGTTCAAGTAGCTTTTAAAGCTACCATGCCCCGTGAGAAATTGGGTTATTTTGTAATAATTATATAAAAATGATGGCATGACATTCTTTTATTAATAAGAGACCGTCATGGAAAAATTCTGTCATGGACTGATTGAAAAAAATTTCTTTAAGCTTTCTTTATTTGAAATAAGAAATTCTTCGTTCTAAGGCTTCACCATTCTTTCTTTCGTGATCTTGTAAAATTATTTAAGAATATTAACGGCAATGTCAATTTGAGCTTGGTTGCAGCCTTTACAAGGTAATCTGCCTGCCCATTTCCAAGAACGCCCTGTGTCCACGAACAAATGCAAAATCTAGCAAAATGTTTTTATCTTTTAGGCTTTTATAAGTTGCTTTTGGTTCTCGATGATTATGTTCCTAGATGAAGAAATACACTAAAGGTATCCGACTGCTTGCCACAACTTTTTTTAAAGAGAAATGGAGATATGGGGATTCTTTTGTGGTTTTTAGATTCGTTTAGTACATTTTAAGAAAAATATGCTAAAATTAAGAAGATAAAAAAAAATTATTATTACTAAAATGTGTGTGAGTAAAAATTTACGAAAAATAACGTAAATGGGGCCCATTCTGTACCAAAAGTTTATGAACAAATTTTCAATTCTGATGTGTTGCTATGTTATTCGTTTTCGAAATGACCTTCAAGATAAGAGATATTTTAATTTTTACAAAAACTAGAGCACTTTATCTTAGTTATTATATGAAATAGCTTAAAATAACAGTGATTATATTCACATAAGGGACTGTAAATTTTATAATAAAACAGTGATTGGTAAATCTGAAGGTCTCTGAAGAATACTTTTACTATTATACAGAACACATACACAAACAAATTCAGTTAATTATTTTCAAAACTTCTCAAAAAGCAATTACTCTGTCCCCGTTTGTGCATTTAAAAAAACACACCCACACACATTTCGAGTAAATAGGTTCCTTAAAGTATTTCTCTCTCTCTCTCTCTGTTAAGAAAATATATATATACTAGCTGTTACACGCCCACTTCGCTGGGTATTTCATGATGCTTTATAAATTTTTTTTGGTTATATATATGTATACATTTTTGATATTTAAGTCCTAGCATTAAGAATTCGATTGTATTGAAAAATATGCGCCCTTTACGTTCCTCAACGCCACTTGGGAGTCGATTTTCACAAAACGCATTTTGTGGCGTATCTGTATTCTATGAGAGGAATCTGCTTACCAAATTTCAACACTGTGCGTCTAATAGTTTAAAAATCGGAATAATTATTTATATCTCCCCTTAACCCCCTGCAACACCCTTTGGGGGTCATTTTTCCCAAAATCCATTTTGTAGCGGATATTTACTCCATGAAAGAAACATGTCTACCAATTTTCAAGCAGGTTGGTCAAGTAGTTTCAAAACGAAAATATTTATCTATTACGCCCTTAACCCCCCTCCCCTCGCAACGCCACTTGGGGGGGGTGCTTTCCCAAAAACCATCTTGTATCTGATCTGTACTCTATGAAAGGAATCTATTTATCAAATTTAAAGACTGTGCGTCTAATATTTTAAAAATGAAAATAATTATCTATAACGCCCCCTAAGCCCCCGCCAAATCACTTGGGGGTCGATTTTCACCAAACTCATTTTGTAGCGGATCTCTACTCTCTGAAAGGAATTTGCTTACCCAATTTCAAGATTGTACGTTGAGTAGTTTAAATATGGAAACAATTACTTATAACGCCCCTCAACCCCTCGTAACGCCTCTTGCGATTCGAATTTCACAAAATCCGTTCTTAGCTTATCTCTACTCCATAAAAGGAACATGTCTACCAAATTTCAAATCTGTAGGTCGAATAGTTCCGGATATATCGTGATTAGTCAGTCAGTCGCTTTTCTCCTTTATATATATAGATAACATATACTTCACCATGTATCTATTCATCCCAGTCAATTTTCTCCACCTCTATCCACCTAAATTTGTTTATTATTAGAGGATTGCAGCTATCCATTATTCATGAATTACAATCAAAAATCTTATGAAAATTATTGTTTGTTTTGCTTTGCGCTGTGAGGCGACACTTTACTAGAATTTTTTAATAGTTGGGACACATTGATAAAAATTCTTTGAATTAAAAAAAAGAAACAGAATACATCTCCTCTACAAGTGGAGAAAGTTTTTTTTTTATCTAAAATAATAATTTTAAAAAATGATTGAAAGCATCTAGGATAACATATGTAAATAATCAGAACGCTCGTTTCAGATTGGGATGATTGCAATTAATCAAATATATGTTCAAAAAATAAATTTGAAATTTCTTCATAAGTGCTCTTTCCCGGTTGGTTCATTTCTGTTGGACCATGCTGAGATGAGAGTAATCATTAAATTATAACGCAATATAAACAAACAAAAAAATGTATCAAGTCTCTATAATGGCAAGTTTTTTTTTAGAGCTTTTAGTAACATTTCGTAATTTTTTCAAAGAAAAAATAGTTTATTATCTTTTTATTTTTGACCTCAAAGTTATATGCCAGCTTGCAAAATATATTTTTTGCTTACCCTTGCATTCAATGTAATTACTGAAACATTAATATTTTTCTTCATTTCGCTATTTTTATCTTAGAATTCGAGTGGTTTTTTTAAACATTTTACTGCGAAATTATTGCTATTTTTAACTTGAAGAGGATTAAAAAGAAATATCCTAGTCAATAAACTTGTATCAATATTTTCAATAGCCACCTGATTCAATGTCATAAAACTTATATTAAATAACCCAAACAAGTATATTAGATTAAAAGAAATTATAATCCAAATGAATAATTTTGACGTAGTGTACCTTTTTTCTTTGCTGAGAAAAGTTAATAAACTATTGGATTATTTTTTAAAAAAAGATTGTCGTAAAATATTGTAAATAGCTACTGACCTAAGATTTACTTTACGTTTTAAAGTATTATAAATACAGTCGGACCTCAATTTTACGAACCTCTATTCTGCGAACTTTTTTCAGGAACCAAATACATTTTACTATTTTCTTCGTAAAATAACTTCCAGATAACGAAGTGCATTTTCTATTTAACGAACTTTTTCCCTTATGATTCAATTTTTTTCTCCCTATTTTTAAAATATTTCCGGACATTTAAAATTATTTTCTCTTTTAACACATTTTATGGTGATCAGCTACCTTGAATTGGTATTACCAGCAGCCTAACTTATTGAAAGCAATATATATAAAACTGGTATAGTTAAAAAAAAGGGAAAAGATTCAAATCAAATTTATAGATTTTATCAGTACTCATTATAAAATAATGTATGCTTAAAAGTACTCGTTATGAAATAATGTATGCTTAAAATTACTTGTTATAAAATAATGTATGCTTAAAATTACTCGTTATAAAATAATGTAAACTTAAAATTACTCCTTATAAAATAATGTATGCTTAAAATTACTCGTTATAAAATAATGTGTGCTTAAAATTACTCCTTATAAAATAATGTATGCTTAAAATTACTCGTTATAAAATAATGTATGCTTAAAATTACTCCTTATAAAATAATGTATGCTTAAAATTACTCGTTATAAAATAATGTGTGCTTAAAATTACTCGTTATAAAATAATGTATGCTTAAAATTACTCGTTATAAATAATGTTGCTTAAATTACTCGTTATAAAATAATGTGTGCTTAAAATTACTCCTTATAAAATAATGTATGCTTAAAATTACTCGTTATAAAATAATGTAAACTTAAAAATTACTCCTTATAAAATAATGTATGCTTAAAATTACTCGTTATAAAATAATGCTCTTATAAAATAATGTATGCTTAAATTCTCTTATAAAATATGTTGCTTAAAATTACTCCTTATAAAATAATGTATGCTTAAAATTACTCGTTATAAAATAATGTAAACTTAAAATTACTCGTTATAAAATAATGTATGCTTAAAATTACTCCTTATAAAATAATGTGTGCTTAAAATTACTCCTTATAAAATAATGTGTGCTTAAAATTACTCGTTATAAAATAATGTATGCTTAAAATTACTTGCAGATATAAAATTAGAAAATGTCACCAAAATTCATTAATTTTAATATAAAATTATTTTTTTAAAGTTGAAAATACAGTGTATTTTTCGACAATGGTTTTTCCCCCTTTCTTGAAGATTTCTTTTTGATGGGTAGGATATATAAAATGTTATATCACAAAAAAGTGCAAATAATTACTTTTTTATTATTATATAGTGTTTTTGAATTTAAAATTTGTTTTATGAGGATTTATTAAATACAGTCGCATCTCTATATAACGAAGTCGCTGAATCCAGGGAAAAAAGTTCGTTATATCGAAAATTCGTTATAGAGAGGCTCATCTTCTAATTTTCTTTATAAACCCCACAAAACAAATTTTAAATTCATAAACACTATATATTAAAAAAATAACTATTCATGCCTTTTTGTAAATTAATTTACATTTATTTTATATATCTTACCTCTCAAAAAAAAAAAGAAAAAGAAAGGAAAATAGCAATGAAAGTTTCTTGACGCCTTTGTCCACTTCCTGAAGAATCAAATGTTTTTATTTGGTGCTCAAGTACCTACGTTTTAACATTTCCGAGCTACAAGAAACGAGACTACCAGTACGACTGATCAACACTACAATTTAGCGGAGACTAGTTCCAGAACACGGGGACACGAGACAACTCCACTGAGGGTGAAATGGGATATTGAAGATGTTTATAGTGAACTAGACAATGGGGGCTAAAGGTTGCACTTCTTGGATGAAACGCCCAAAATTTTATTACTCTCAGCGAGTTAGGCACCTAATTAAACCAGTTCAAGATTTTTAACCACCATAAAATGTGCTAAAAGGGAGAATAACTTGAAATGTCCAGAAATACTTTAAAAATAGGGAGCCAAAAATTGAATCACAAGAGAAAAATTTCGTTATTTAGAAAATACACTTCGCTATTGGGAAATTATTTTACGAGGAAAACCGTGAAATATTCTTGATTTCAGGAAAAAGTTCGCTGTATAGAAAAATTCGCAATATAGAGGTTCGTAATATGGAGGTTCGACTGTATATTAAACGATTTATTTCTATTTAATGAATTTTCCTCATAACGAACTTTTTTTTATGATTTATCGACTTCGTTAAATAGAATTCCGATTGTATTCACCTAAAATTTTTAACTCATTGTTCATTTCTAAATGTTTAATAACTCAATTACGTTTCATGCAATATTTTTATTTTGATATGAAATTGAATCTGGCTATGTTACGAAAATACCGGATTAAACTACTACGATCTTAGATCTTACTACTAAATATCCGTTACCAAATTCGATTTTCTTAAAGTTGTAATCTCACTTTTACTTCATTCCATTTACGTCACGCTTTGAACCAAAACACAAGGAGTTCTAGCGACAGGCCCCGTAAATTTGAGCCTCGGTTATAATTAGGACAATATCAGAGCTGACACCCCTTCTCCAAACTGCCACACCAACGGGAGAACTTTGCTCTCGACAGATTTAACGTATATCAAACCCACTTGATGGTAGGTTTTCAGTGGTATCAGGACTTCAACTCATTAGTCTCCGGTCATAAGTTCCTGTTCATGATCACTCGATTGCCACAGCCATATCCAAAATTGCGAACACAAATTACAATTAAGTAATTATATATTTCTTAACAAGAAATAAAATCGCAATGCAAGAATAAGGCATTAAATTTTACTTCAATATCTGAAACACTTGATAGTGACTGAAATTATTATGATAACCGAAAAAATATAACATCAATGATTTTTAAATAGCATCAAAGACAAAACAGGAAAACTTAAAATTGTCACTACTTATGCCTGCTCTTACCAGTAATGAGCTTAATTTTTAAAAATTGTTCTTTACAAAATTTTGCATTAAACCATTTTTAAAATATTGGTTGATAGTTGAATTAAATTAGCGTGCAGTTTTAATCCCTTTATTATAGTGCTAAATTCATATTCAACACAATACCTGTTTGTTGTAAATGTAGCTAACATTTTTATATTGTACTGTCAAAACTTATATAATACCTATTTATAATTGAAACAAAAAGCTTTAAGAATTATCCATATACCAGAGCATTTTTTTTTTCAAAATTAGTTTTAAAGAAATGAACCACTGTATTTGTGATCTAAATTACTATCAATAAATAATATGAAAAGTACTGCTTACATCTGAAAAACAATTCATAGAACTAACAAGTAATACTTAAAAAAAATTCCTTCTTAGAATGGATGAATAGAAAATACTTTTTAATGATTGAAAATTTGAACAACATATATTTTTATTTCTTTCTCTCGCACTCGCTCTCAATATATATATATATATAAAAGAGAGAGAGAGAGAGAGAACTAATAGAAGGAATTGAAAAAAGAGCATGATTTGTCTGCATTGTTGTAACATGTAAAAATGCACACCTAGTTTGGCTGAAAAACTGTTGTTTTCGACGCCAATTTTTGTCATTATTTTAGCGGTTACATTGCTACAACAATGGGGATGAATCTAAGTTCGCGTCGAAAACCGGGAACGAATTAATTAATTAACTGGTAATTAATGAATTAATATTTGAAAAAACTGTATTAATATCAAGTGTATCCACTGCAAGTATTAAAAAAAAATTTATTTGAACTTGATTGTGGATGAATAGGAAGTATTTTATGAACGATTGAAAATTTGAACAAGATATATTTATTTAATTAAATAAATATATATATATAGGGAGAGGTGAGCTAAAAGTAGGAATTGAAAAATAGGTCAAAACTTACCAGAAAGATATCGGATCGCATTCCTTACTGTAAACGGAAGAGACGCTTCTTTCCTCGACACCCCATACTCATCTATAATCGCAACATACAAAATCCCGATCATTCGTGACATACCGGACAATATCATGTTGATGATGCACGCTGCAAATGCTATCACCCAAGCGTACCCAGAATCCGGTTCCTCAAGCTTGACCATTTCTCTATAGTGTCCAGCACCACCTTCAAAAGCAAGATTTCCTTATGTAATGTTTCTTTTAAAGAGCAGCTTAAATGACATTAAAAAACGCCCGTCCAGAAAACTTGAAGTATTCGTATAGACACAGCTGTCTCTATGCTTGTTTTGCGTGAGCTGACGGTAGCGAATCTTACACTAAAGATCTTTGATTTTCGAATACCTTCACCTATATAGTTGCTGTTTGAGTTAGAAATGGGAAGATATCGAAAACATTCTTAAGCCATGGTTTAGTTGTTTTTTTCTCCTTTAAAAGATTCTTTAAAATAAAAAAGAAACATTCGAAAGTTATGGTGGATACCGGGGATTAGTTCTAATTAGTATTAATCATGGTGGATCCTTGAAAGAGATGCCTTGCGAATTCCCAGATCGTAAATTTGATAATTAAACCATCACCCGTCTAAAGGAACAATCAAGGAGTGGGATTTACGATGTCGTGTTTTGTTGTTGTTTGTGGTTCAATTGTTGAACGAGCTGAAATTTGAAACATGGTTATGGTATTTTTTAAATTTTGTTCTCTTTTAGAAGTAAGTTTGGAAATATTTGTTAGAGAAATATCAGATTTTAAAAGAAAATGGATACTGGTCTACTAGAATTCGAAATTCAGAAATTAAGGTAAACTAAGTTAAGTTAGCATATCCGACTACTGCACGACAATTTTTTTTTTTTTTTTAAATTGAAATTTTGAAGATTTTTTTTTTTTTTTTTTTTTTTTTGTAGTTTTTAGATTTGTTTAGTACATTTTTAGAAAAATATGCTAAAATTAAGAAGAGAAAAAAAATTATTATTACTAAAATGGGAACAAACTGGTAAAAATTTACAAAAAATGACATAAACAGGACCTATTCTGTACCAAAAGTTTATGAACAAATTTTCTATTTTTCAATTCTGATGTGTTGCTATGTTATTCATTTTCGAAATGACCTTCAGGATAAGAGATATTTTATTTTTTATAAAATAAACTAGAGCTTTTTATCTTAGTTATTACATGAAATTGCTTAAAAAAACAGTGATTATATTCACATAAGGGATTGTAAATTTTGTAATAAAACAGTGATTGATAAATCTGAAGGTTAAAACATTTCTGCTATTATACAGAATATACAGAAAAAATTCCAGTTTTTTATTTTCAAAACTTCTTGATCAATCCTTGGCCGCGTTTGAGCATTAAAAAATTCAAATATCAAAAATGCAGCGCGAAAAAATGAAACTCTATTTCTTAAAACCCGTTGCCGTAGAGTGATAGTTCGAAAAGGGGAGGGACAGCTCAGGTGTCATTCTTGACATTTGACTATGGTTCTAAATTGCGAGGTCCGTCACTAATAGCCCTCACGTTGATTTGTAGTGCTACTTTAAAAAACATTCACTCACTCATTTGCCGTGCTTAAAATACCCTTTATTTTGTTAAAATAGAATGTATCGCAATATTAATCCTAAATGGGTGTGAAGAAATATATAGACACAATGTTTTCTACGTTAATAAATGAAACAAGGGAGGCGTAGTTTGGAACATAAATATAGTGATTCTAATGTACATGCACAACTTTTTTTCATTTGGAAGCTGTCCCTCGGCAGTAGACTGTCGATATGTGAAAAGGTGCTAATGGGCACTATAGGATTTTAGTTTTGGAACTTAAAAAACTCTAATTAATTATATTTTTAATAAAGCTTGGTGATTTCCAGGACTATAAACTATTCCTCCTCCCTTAAAAAAGAAACTTTTTAGGGAAACTTTTTAAAAGGACTTTCCAATAAGCCCGCCCCCCCCCCCTCCTTAGGGGGCGCGCTCCGCAGTTTGAGAATTGCTGCCTTAAAGCCAATAGCTGCAAAATGCAAGTGTTAAAAACTTAAAATCTTGGCATTTTTACAAAACCTAATAAAAGGAAATGCAAAATCAAACCATAAAACTCTTTTCTGTTACCCAATCCACAATTTTAAGGCTTTCGGTGAGGTTTATTAACGTCGCACTATTGACGAGGATGACACTTTAGCCAACACACCTCTCCCAATTTCCACACGAAACCAACGGGAGCACTTTGAACTGGGCAGACTAAATGTGCAGCAGCCCCTCTACATGGAGTGTCTTTAGTGTCACTAGGGCTCGAACTCATGACACGCAGGCCACGTCAATGATCGTAACCACTAGACTACCACGGCCACTTTAAAACAGTGGTATATTTTAAATTACTTTTGGTAATGGCTTAAAAGGGGAAGTGGAATCCCGCATACACACACAATATATATATATTGTTAGAGTTAAATCTCTTCTTCTAAAATAATTAATATTTAATACTTTAACTACTTTTACTGTCTTTTTTCTGTTAAAGGAATTTTATCTTCTAATTTTGATATTTACTATTGTATAATCTTCTATTTGATAAACACTATAGAAATAACACTAGGCAACAAAAAACATCTTTTTGTCTGTTTCCTAGTTTTAAATAGCCTATTCTTACTAATTTTGGGTTGAAAAAAACGAATATGTAAATGAAATTTATTCATTAGCTCTTGTTTTTTTTGATATACCACAGCCCATCCATCAATTTATTGGTAAATTTGAAGAACAAAACATTACTAACTAATACATACAGTACAATAAGTTATGTTTATAGAAACCACGTTCGTAATCAGAAATCAGAAGTATATTTTAGTTTATTTCCTGTGAACATTTCCTTTTGAATTGCCTCTTGTATATCGAAGCCCGAGTATCCCGAGTTATCCTTGTCCAGCAGTAGTTTGCGAGCATTGATTCATCCCGACAACCCTGATATATACGTTCCATTGCTAAGATATCTTGATAAAATCTGTCACCGTGTTCACATCGTTTACAGTTCCACAGTGTTTAGGGAAAAAATCAAAATGGGAATGTAAAAAATGGATCTTTGGAGTCCATCCTGGGGCATGAAAACTTTGTAGGATTTCTTTCACCAACTGTTGATAGTTCTCATCCTTTTTGCTGTCTAAAAATCCTTATACTACACTTATCTTTGAGACCTAAATACAGTTGAATTGATTTACCTTGAGTTGTAAGACGACAGGAAACAGCGGAAGAGATCCAACTTGAAGGTCGGTAAGCGTGAGTTCCGCTGTTCTTTGTTCTACTGATGCTCTAGTTAGACTCAAACACGAAAAAGGTTCATCTACCCGCTCAAATGAACATCAAAAAGATTATACACAGAAAGTAAAGATGAGTAAAAATACAGCTATTTGTGAATAGCGAGTTCTGACTCTTGAAAACAAGAGCTAATCTGAAGTTTTTCTGGTGATTTTCGTGTTTAGCAGATCAAAATACTTCACAATAAACTATTTTTGAGCCCGAAACAATTTTGACGTTACCTAGTGTAATCAGAAATATTTCTTATTGGTTGTTAATCATGTTTTCTGTGTTGAATCTAGTGGCCGTGATAGCTTAGTGGTCAAGGTAACGGACACGTGGCTAACGTGTCATGAATTCGAGACTTGTACCGCTGAAGACCTGCCGTGTTAAGGTAATAGATGACGCTGTTTCAACAGCATTGTGTAAATGTACCCCGAGAGTGCGGGGGAGTTATGTGTGTGATATGACTGAGAAAGGTTGTGTAGAATTTGTAAGGTTGTTATGAGGTGTGAAATTGATATGTTAAGGTAGAAACATAATGAATAGAGTGTGAGAGTAGTTTAAAATTTTTATAGATAAAAGGTTGTTATTTAGAGTAGAGGTGTTTGTAGGTTAATTCTAAGATAGTATAGTAAGCGTGCGTGTACACGCTGTGAATCGGGTGTGAGCGATGTAGTTAAATCTGTTGAAACTCAAATATCCTAGTTATTGAGTGGGGTGTAGAAGTTGTAGAGGGGATAGATCAGCTAGGTGTCGTTACATCATTGATCAGGGGTTTGAAATTACGAGGTTCGTCGCAATGTTAAATCTGTTGAAATCAAATATCCTACCATTGGTGGGGTGTAGAAGTTAGTAGAGGGGATGTCAGCCCAGGTGTCGTCCTCATCACTTGACCAGGGTTTGAAATTACGAGGTTCGTCGCCAATAGCCCTTATGTAGCTGGATAATAGTGTGATGTCAATACTCACACACTTACTCACTGTGGTAAATCTCGCATAAGTCGACTATTTGCAATTCTATGGTATAAATAGATCTTTATAGAAAATATAATGCAGGAAGAACAATAATCCTTTCTCGTACATGGTTCCCGAAAGCATTATATGTTTGATAACTGTTTCTCTTGCTTTCTCTCTTTTTATATATACAGTCGAACCTCTGCTTTGCGAATTTCTCTATTTTACGAACTTTTTCCTAGAATCAAGACCATTTTACGATTTTCTTCGTTAAATAACCTCCGAATAACGAAATGCATTTTCTATTCAACGAACTTTTTCTATTGGGATTCGATTTTTATCTTCCTATTTTTAAAATATTTCTGACATTGTATAAATTATTTCATTTTTTAACCCATTTTATGGTGGTCACTTACCTTGTACTGATTTCGCCATATGCTTAAATCACTTAGAGAAATAAAATTAACATAACCCTCAGCATTTCATTTTTTTTTCAAAACCAAAAACTCAAACAAATTAACAGACTTTATCAGTAATTAAATTTAAGAAAGCATGTAAAATATCTGCTTTAAATTACTGATTATAAAACAACATACGTACGTTTGAAATTACTTGTAGACTTAAAATTAGAAAATATCATTAAAATTTATTAATTTTTACGTAAAATATTTTTAAATTGAAAATACAGTGCTTCCTGGAGAATACTTTTCCCTTTTACTTTCCTTGCAGATTTCTTCTTGATGGGTAAGTATATAAAATAAATATATATTAATTTACATAAAATGGTGCGATATTACTTTTTGACGTTTTATAAGTCTTGTATGTAGGTTAGAATCGTTTTTTTTTTTTTTTTTTTTGATTGTGTGTTACAATAATTCATATTTTTTTTCTTTATCTCAAAATAAAAAAAAAAAAAAAAAAAAAAAAAAAAAAAAAAAAAAAAAAAAAAAAAAAAAAAAAAAAAAAAAAAAAAAAAAAAAAAAAAAAAAAAAAAAAAAAGAAAAAACTACCATAATATAACATTTATCTGAAAATGAAAATAGAAAAAGGCTCGTGTAAAATACATTTGTGGTTATTACAAAGAAAAAAAGTGTTCTTTATGTGAGAAAGTGGAAGGTGGGTGTGTGTTAGCAATACTTACCATAATATAAACATTTATCTGAAAATGAAAATAGAAAAAGGCTCGTGCATGTGAAAAAAATAATTTATCTTCTAAACGGCTAAATATCTTTTATTTTTAAAAAGCAATACGTTTAAAAGTGATGATACGAATTAACATTATAGCAATACGTTTAAAAGGGGATAGTACGATTGACACTTAATATTATCATGCATTTATTAACTCGCTTTCTTGAATGTCTGTCCGGGTGGAATTTTGTAATTGATTAAACTGTGTGACTTTCCGATGAGTTACAGATTTGAAATTTGGACCACAGCTCAGAAGTAGATGACAATGCACAAAAATGTGAAGAAAGAAAAGAAAAAAACGAAAAGGAGGAACTTGATACTTTTTAGTCCGTTATAAAAACATGGTACATTAAATTTTTTAATTCGAACTTTTTCTACTTAACACACTTTTCATTGTTTGACCTGTTCTATAGAGACGGAATCTAATATAACGATACGGGACTCATCCGAGGCCCCATAAACGGAGAGAATAAATACACTTCAGACCCTTTAATTAATATCCGTTGAAAGCAAGACTAATTTTAGCAGCCACGTAATTCGGCTCAAATATCAAACTCAAGGAAAATCAACAAAAAAATAAAAATAAAAAAACACGCTTTTATGTAAATCGAACTAAAAAAGAAATGCACAAAAATTGAAAAAAAAAAAAAAAATGAAAAGGAGGAACTTATACTTTTTAGTCCGTTATAAAAACATGGTACATTAAATTTTTTAATTCGAACTTTTTCTACTTAACACACTTTTCATTGTTTGACCTGTTCTATAGAGACGGAATCTAATATAACGATACGGGACTCATCCGAGGCCCCATAAACGGAGAGAATAAATACACTTCAGACCCTTTAATTAATATCCGTTGAAGAGCAAGACTAATTTTAGCAGCCACGCAATTCCGGCTCCAAATATCAAACTCAAGGATAAATTCAACAATGAATAAATGATAGTTTAAGAAACTAAAAGACACGCTTTTATTGTAGATCGAACTAAAAAATAAAAAATAATTTAGAGTTTAAAAACAAACTAAAGAACACGGTTTTATGCTGATTCGAACTAAAAAGTAAAAAAATAATTCTTAATATAAGAATAAAATGATAAACGAGAAAATTAGTGTCATTGGGGTAAAAGCGTGGGGTGCTTTGTACTACATTTTAATACTAACTCAGCATTTCGGAATAGAAGTTAGAAACTATAACAATTGACACGTTTATAGAACACCCCACGTTTTTACCCCCAATGACGTTGATTTTCTCGTTCATCATTTTATTCTTATATAAAGAATTAATTTTTTACTTTTTAGTTCGAATCAGTATAAAGGCGTGTTCTTTAGTTGTTTTTTTAACTATAATTTATTAATAATATGTAGTGTTTATGAATTTAAAATTTGTTTTGTGAGATTTATAAATTACAGTCGGAACTCTATTAAACGTAGTCGCTAAGTCTCGAAAAAAGTTCGTTATACGGAAAACTCGACATATAGACCTTTCAATATACTTTATAAATCACATAAAACAGATTTTAAATTCATAAACACTATATATTGAAAAAAGTAATTATTCATACCTTATTCTAAATTAATATCTATTCATTTTATATATATTTTACCCAACAAAAAAAAAAGAAAAACTGTAGGGTAAACAAGTAATACACTATATTTTCAACAGTAAGAAAATAATTTTACATTAAAACTAATGAATATTTTAAGGATATTTTCCAATTTAAAATACACAAGTAATTATAAACATACATTATTTTATAACTAAACTACTAAAACGTGAAAAAAAAGAGAATAACTTGAAACGTCCAGAAATACTTTAAAAAATAGGGAGAGAAAAAATTGAATAACATAAGAGAGAGAAAACGATCGTTGTATTGAAAATGCATTTCGCTATTAGGAGGTTATTTTACGAAGAAAATCTTAAAATGTTCTTGGTATCAGAAAGAAGTTTGCTATATGGAAAAATTCGAAACATAGAGGTTCGTAATATGGAGGTTCAACTGTATATCGACAAACGAATTTCTATTTAACGAATTTTTCACATAACGAACTTTTTCTCGGGATTTAGCGACTTTGTTAAATAGAGATGCGACTATATATATATATGACAGGCCACGGGCCTGCTGGTTAAATGAGGAGGGCATCATCTCTAAAAAATACTTCTTTATTCAGCTTCAATCATATAAAATCCAACATGGCGGCCCTTTGGCGCGCAACCGAGTAGATTAATATACAGTAATTCGACGAGGAGTCACCAGCTAAGCCTTTTCGAGTATGCGTTTTCCTTCGTCAGCGCTCGCTCCACCTTTAAATAGGCTTATTTACCCACAAATCCTTACGCGATGGTAAAGAGTTCGCTCTATTTTTATTTATTACTTACTTAATTTTGAATCTAATCTTTTCAAACCTGACAGTGCGCCAATATAGTCTGAATATACCCAGTATTTGGAGGGCATAAAAAAAGATATGGGTAATAAATTATAGTTTAAAAAAACTAAAAAACACGCTTTAATGTTTAATCGAACCAAAAAGTAAAAAACTAATTCTTAATATAAGAATAAAAAGATTAACGAGAAAATTGATGCCATTGTTGTAAAAGCGTGGGGTGCTTTGTACTACATTTTTACACTAACTCAGCATTTCGGAATAGAACTTATAACAATTGATATAAACATCCCACGCTCTTACCCCGATGACATTAATTTTCTCGTTAATCATTTTATTCTTATATTAAAAATTATTTTTTTACTTTTTGGTTCGTTTAAACATAAAAGGGTGTTTTTTTAATTTTTTTAAACTATAATTTACTTCCTTTGTCTTTTTTCGCATTTTCATGCATTGCCATCCACTTCTGAGCTATGGTTCAAATTCCAAGTCTCTAGCTCATCGGGAAGTCAGTTTAAAATCAATCACAAAATTCCACCCGGACAGACATACAAGAAAGCGAGTTAATAAAAACATCGTAACGTATCGTATTCTAAACGTATTGCCTTATAAAAACAAAAAATATTAACAGTTAGAACATAATTTTTTTTCACATGCACGAGTCTTTTTTTTTAATTTCTATTTTCAGAAAAATGTTTATATTATGGTAAGAAATTGTGACGCGCCCATTCTCCCCTTTCTCACATAAAGAACACACACTTTTTGTTTGTTTTTTGTTTTATTTCAAATACCACAAGTGTATTCGAATTTAGGGTTACAATCTTAATCTTTTAGTCGCTAAACCTGGAATTAGTCGCCAAATCTGGAAAAGTATTTGGAACTAGTTGCCAAATCTGAAAATGGCATATGCAATAAGTCGCCAAATCTGTTTATCGTTATTCCTGACGATCCTGATAAGGACAATGGAACAAAATTTTGAAATTATTGTATTGTCATCTGTCCTTGACAAGTGTGAAATATTTCGAATCTATCCGATCATTTAAAGTGGGTGAAAATCGAGTTCCAGAATTCCGTTACATACAGATGAAACTTATAAAAGCGTGTTAAAAATGGTTAAAAATAGACTTTGTTATGACGTCACGCAAAAAATCTAATAAAAATTAAGTTCAAGCACAAGATGAGAATTTAATCTTGGCCGAAGCTTCTCTTATATTTATTATTATTTCAGTTTCGACATCGGAAATACTTATTGTGAGATAATTCAATTTTATAGTCGTGAAAAGCACTTCAAGCGACAAGAAATGGCAAATGAAATTGTGTACTATAAAACGTTTACGACACATTTCAAAGCGTTTTATTTATTTATTTTTTATATATACGTGTGTCCTCGAAACAATTCTATTTTTAACGAATGATAGTTCGTCATCAGTTAATAGTACTCTGACAGAAAATATTTTTTTTTATTAAAATAATTATTATCAATGTCATTGGGGATATGTAGTAAATCACGTCGCCTGTCGGGCTATAATCTCCAATCAGCTATTTGGTAATGACACACAGAGATACAACCCTCTACCTTCAGCCAGTATTAAAATATATTTTTAAAAACTAAATTTCAATAATAAAAGAAAAATTGAAAAAAAAACCTTGTAAACCTAAAAATTTAGAATTTATAAGTTTAAAATGTATAAAAAAGGGAAATAATTGACAAGGACTGTAATTTATACATGTAAGAGGAAAACGACTCACTCGTTCATTCCAGATCTCCGGAACTATATTGACCGACAGACTTTTAATTCGCGGAACATGTTTCTTTTGTTGATTAAAAACCCATTAAGAAAATAATTTTGCTTAAATTGATTCCCAAGGGGATTACTATTAGACCTAATAACCTGAAATTTGGTAAACATGGTTCTTTTGTTGCGTTGAGATCCGCTACGAATGGGTTTTGAAGAAATTGCCTCCTCAATGGAGTTTTCGTGGACGTGAAAGATAAATAAATTTAAGTTTTAGAAATTCAAATCCATATCTTTTTAAATGGAGAGGCGAAGACAATAAGAAAGTTTTTTTGTACAATCGAAAGCTTAAAGATAGGATTTAGATATCAGTAACTTAAGACAATGTATTATCACAGAACATCATGAAGTACCTAGCTAAGCGAGCACGTAACAGTTAGTTAATAAAAAAAATGTTATTTATGGAAACTTTTTATTTCGATAGACACAGAAAAAAAACGAACGATTTTGGATGTTCTACAAATACCGATATGTATATGACAGAAAAACATTTTAAAACGGGATGCTTTATATTTGAAACTTTAAAGCTTCACATTTCTTCCCAAATATGTTCATTTAAACTAGGGAAGGGCATCAAGTAGACCGCGTTTGACCGGTGGACTGCCAAGACATTTTGGGGTGACCACCTTTACTGAGACCTAAGACGCGCATACTAAAAGAAACATATTTATAGAACACCTACGCCAGGTAGACTGGAGAATCAGATTTTCATAATCATTGCGACTGTTTACTTAAGCAAATGATTCGATAAATGTGTAGGTGACACATGTCCCTTTATTGGACATGGCCAAGACGCTTTATACATTCACTGCCATTGTAGGGGTAAAAGGCGAGCACTGAAATGCCAGCCAAAAAAATGAATTTCTTTCCACACGTTTTTCTGAAGGGAAGAATAAATGTTGATGATCAACTATTCCCACGATAGCACGGGATTGGCTATCTAGACATCATCTCATATCCCGCACTTTCACGGGATTGGGTTCTCATGCTGATGTTATGTGTTGCGATGACGTGGGACTGGGTAGTGAATAAATTGATTACATACGACGGTTTCAGAGTCATTGGTTCACGTATGTTCCCTGCTAGCTGCATTGCAATCGAGTGCATCCACGGTCTGGCAGTCGTTCACAGTTGTTCATGCATTTAACGTGACAATTTTGTATTACTTGTGCTTTTGTAGTGATGGGAGGCTGACAATGGGGATGGTCCCCGACTTTTTCGTAATTTTGTGTGTTTCCCTAGTTTACAGGATGTTGTTGAAATTCTTTAGACTGGGGTGCAGTCACTGGCACTCAACGGTGAACAACCTCATAAATTTAATTAAAATTGTAACTTTGCGCCTTGGGACTGACCAATAAGGGTTTTTGTAAAAGAGTGCGCATAAGCACAATGGGAGCAATGAGTCCTCCGTTAAAAGGCGCTGCGCGATAGTTTTCGAGAGCGAGACCCTTTTTTTCTTTTTTCAGATATGCCGTAGGAAAAGAATCAGTAATTGGTTCCAGCCCCGCCCTCCATCCCTCACCTCCGTTTCAGATAAGTGGAAATGAGTTCTTAATTATTATTCACAATGTTTCTCAATTCTTATTCTTGTTTAATGTAATGCTTAAATTTGTAATGTGATCGTTTAAACTTGTAATATAATAAACTAAATTATTTCAATTTTAAATGGAGAATGTTCAATTTGAGTAGCGTTATCTTTGAATTTGATTAGAATACATTAACTCACTTGTAATGCGGATAAGAAGTTTGATAAGCGAACCTGGGTATTATGATAACTTAAATGAACTTAGGAGTTAACGGGCGCCGCATTAGTAGTAAAAATAGTAATCTACCATATTTTAAAGGAGGGTACAATGTCGAAAACAGATGTTACTAAAATAACAATTTTAAGACAGAATGGGCACACCTACGCCCCTGGGAAGACCACCGCAACACCTTAAAATCTTTAGAAGTATTCCGTACACCAAAAACGGCCATATACCCCTAGTTTAAACAGATTTTTTTTCCTGCTAATGAAAATTTTATACCAGAGAGTTTTTAGAATAAAAACTTTCGATTTATTTCTATAAAAACAGAACTTGGGTATTCAAATAATAAAAAAGCTGAACTTGCGTGTGTGTCTGTGTTATTCTTATTATACATATTGGTTAAATCAATTTGCTTGCATTTAGCTCCAGGATTACATGCTTTTACGTTCAAATACTAAGGATCTTAAATTATAAATTTTAATTTGATTTTCTTGAGATCTAATCATATTAACTATTTTTTAAGATTATAATTTAATCCTAAACTCTAAATTACTTCAGTAAAAACTTTTCAAATTTTTTAATGCTTTTCTTTAACTATAAAATACAATTACTATAGATACTATTAACGCTCAACATCAGTGATTCTCAAAGTAGTCTATATGGACCCCCAGGGGTCTATGACGACTTGTAAGGGGTCCATGAAAATGAAAAAATAATTCGGGGGTCCATGAGGTGTAAATGGGGGTCTACGATAGCCTAGAACTGATTGTGACTTTAATTTTAATAGAAAATCTAATAAAGTGTAAGCCATATTTACCTATTTAACAGCTTTATTTACTAAATTTACTGGGGTTAATTTCCAATTACAAGGTGACAGCATACATTTTATTAAAAAGGCCCATCATTTCAGTGTTTCTTGCCAGAATCAAGCTAAAAAAGTATAAAACTGGACATCGTGAATTTTAACAGTTTCTCAATTTGTCACAATCTGCCAGAAAAATGAGGTTTTAACCTATGTTCAACATTTAAATGCCCTTTACTCAGGTTTTGAAACTAGGTTTTAGAATTCTTTGACCATGGTAATATCACAATAAGTAATGAATTCATGTTGTCACATTAAAAAAAAAGGCAAAAAGAAAAAAAATGTCTGATTACAAAAGGAACTTATTTTAATAGCCCTAACGAAGATCTTAAAATGAAGTTTAGAAACGAATGTCAGTAATTTTGGCTTTAAAAAAGATATACCTGTTATTTTTTTCGAATTATGGAACAGCTTAAGAAAGTTTTTAATTGCTTTTCCTAGAGAGAGGAGTTTCAGCATGGTTGCCAATCTCCAAAATAAAAATAGAAAAAAAAAGAAGAAAGATTGGATCCTACTAACCAAAGAGATTGAGGGTTAAACCTGAAAAGATTGATGCCAAATGTTAAAAATGTGTTATTGAAGCACAAGATTCATCCCACCCATTAAAAACATTTGTTTGTTTCTCAGTCATTTTAAGTAACAATTATTTTATATGTTAAATTATAATTTAATTAACTAATTGACATGTGTTTCTTAAGTTTTAAACACACTACTTAACTCTAGTTAGAAACATAAAACTTTTAAAGTAAGTAGTGCTATACCAGCTGTCAAAAACATTTAAGTTGATAAATTTGCAAAAATTTAATATTCGGTACACAAAACCGAAAAACATGGGAAGGGGTCTATGAGACAAAAAAGTTTGGGAACCTACGCTCTACATCAAAACTTATTAATTAAACAATCTCATTTAACTCCTCATTAATAATCATTCTTATTTTGCAAACTAAAAATTTACAATCTTCCTTTTTACAGCATCTTTTGGTTCCTTACTGTCTAATACTTGTAACCGATGGATACTGGCTTTATATCGCGTGTTTCCAAACACCATAGCGTAGAAGAGGATGATTCACATTAAATTTGTGTTGGAACTCGGCAAATTTTCCGAAAGGAAAATTTTTAATAAATGAAAAATCGATCTTATTAATATTCTGCTTTATTTTATTGTTTTAATTGTCCCAATACGAGCTACATTTCTCAAAGTTGAGTGGATAATTCCTATATGCAAAACTTATCACTAGCGACAAAACGAGCAATTCATTTTCATCAAATTACTCTAGAAACAGAACGTGATATCTTGGCTTGAACGTGTTGAGATTTTATTTTTCTTGATTTTTTTTTCTTGAGTTTCAAGATAGAACATAATTTTTGCCTGAAAATTAATAAATCTTCTGACAAAACATACATTCTTGTTTTTTAAGGCGAAAAATATTATTTGTATTGACGGACAACTTTTTTATGGGCGAAAATTATCTCGATTTAAATCCGGAAACAACATTAAGATCCAATACAAAATCAAAGAAAACACATTCATAATTTGATTAGTTCTCTCCATTGTACGCCTCTTTCATCTTGCCGATTTTAATTGGCGGCGTCACTACTTCATCTCTTTGAACTTTCATTATAATCAACCCCGCTGTTTACATTTTTCGTTTCAACACAACTTTGCTTTTAAAAAAAATTATTATTACTATAGATGTTTGTTTTTACTGAAGTATTTATTATATTTATATAGATATTATGTCTCCATTTTCTTTACAAAAGCATGATACATTACAACTGCCAAGAAATAGAGACATTTTTGAAAATAAATTGTAAAAATTTTTGATTTGACAAACAGAACAACGAAGTTTTTTTTTTGTATATTTCGCTACATGGGAAAATAATATGGAGGAGGAGGAGGAGGGTGCGAGCTTTTTCAGAGAAATATTTTGAGCAATCTCGAAAAAATGCTCATAGTTATCGAAATATGGATAAATAAACACAGTGGCCACAATGACTTTTCACACCCTTCCATTTATTTTTATTTTTATTCTTTTTTTTAAATTGTAACAATAGAATATATTTGTCGTTATCTTACAAAAAATTATTTGTCAAAATATATAATCGACTCTATTATTTAAAGTTAAGATTGTTTCAATTTTATAAAAGTAATTGTTTTTGTGTTTTATGATGGCTTCAACAAAAATTATCAGTGAGTGCAAAAGAGGACAGATTGTTTCTGTGCGACAAAATGGCGCGAAGGTATCTGAAATTTCAAAACAACTTAGAATATCAAACAGAAGCATAATAAGGATATATAAAGCCATTTAACTATAAAAAAAGCACAAAAGCTTCATCAACTAGGGGACATAGACCCAAGAAAATGACAAAACGTGATCAGAGGAAATTGAAGCAGATTGTGAAGAAAAACAGGGAAAGCGGACGATTGGCAAGTCTACAAATTGCAAAGGAGTTCAATTTAAACTCGGTGTTGAGTGCCTCGCCACTTGTAAGAAGCTGTGATCGCTTCCCAAATGTGGGGAGGTGAAATATGATCAGCGATTGGGGTGCCCCCGCTAAGACGCGGGGAGTGAGAGTGCAATGACCGAGGAGTTGGCCATAGGCCTTCCAAATAAAGAGACATATATACAAGGCAGTCCACTTTGTTTTTAATTTTGAGTATGAGTATTTTAATTTTACCCCTGAGCTATCGATGGGCCAAAACATGGTCCTAGCTGCGCCGGAGAAATCGGCAAATTGAGTGTGTTCGTAATAATTACTATTATCAATAATAGTTTTTAGAGTGATGAGAATTCGAGTAATGGTGGTCTCTTGTGAAAGCAGTCCTGGCAATGAGGTGAGCGCAAAATTGTCCCTTTGAGATTTGTGTTCTTTATTCATTTTGAGTTGTGTGTAATTAATTCGTTGTGAGTAATTAATTCGTTTGAATTGTGAATAATTAATGTGTTTTGAGTAATTAATTCACTTTGAGTTTTGTGTAATTAATGAGTTTTGAGTAATTATTCGTTTTGAGTTTTGAGTAATTATTTGTTTGAGTTTTGAGTGATTAATTCGTTTTGAGTAATTAATTCATTTTGAGTTGTGTTTAATTAATTCGTTTGAATTGTGAATAATTAATTAGTTTTGAGTAATTAATTCATTTTGAGTTTTGTGTAATTAATTCATTTTGAGTTTTGAGTACTTATTTGTTTTGAGTTTTGTGTGATTAATTCTTTTTGAGTAATTAATTCATTTTGTGTTGTAAGTAATTAATTAGTTTTGAGTTTGTGTAATTAATTAGTTTTGAGTAGTTAATTAATTTTGACTTTTGAGTATTAATTCTTTTGAGTTTTGTGTAATTAATTAGTTTTGAGTAATTAATTCATTTTGAGTTTTGTGTGATTAATTCGTTTTGAGTAATTAATTCATTTTGTATTGTGATTAGTTAAGTTCTATGAGTATTGTGATTAGGTGTTCCTTGAATATTGTGTGAACAGTTAATTATTTGAGTATTGTGTGAACAGTTAAGTTCTTTGAGTATTGTGAATTATTCTTTGAGTATTGTGAACAGTTAAGTTCTTTGAGTATTGTGATTAGTTAAGTTCTTTGAGAATTGCGATTAGTGAAGTTCTTTGAGTAGTGTGAATACTTAATTCATGAGTATTGTGAATTGTTAAATTTTTGAGCATTGTGAGAGTTGTTAAGTTCTTTGAACATTGTGTGAATATTTAGTTTTTTGGGTATTGTGTGAACAGTTAATTATTTGAATATTGTGTGAATAGTTAATTCTTTGAGAATTGTGGGAATATTTAGTTCTATGAGTATTGAGTAAATATTTTGAGTGTAGAATAATTAAGTCCTCAAGTTGTAGTTATTTGCGTATCGGTGAGTTTAAAGTTGCTTGAGTTTTAATATTATTTTCTTGAGTAAGTGAATAGAATTGTAGTTCAAAATGTCAATCGTTTCAAAATTAAAGAAAGATGAGCTAAAGCTTGTTGCTGAAAAAATAGGCTTGACTGTACCAGGGGATGCAAAAATGATTGATTTAAAGCGGTTAATTGAGGAGAGCGATGGGTTTAAAGAAGATTACGAATTCGTGAAATCCGTGATAGAGCAAGTGTTAGAAGAAGTTAAAACCCAAAAATCCCAGCTGAACGGTGAAATAGAATTAGAACGCCTTAAATTAGAGAGAGTTAAAGCGGAATTAAAATTAGCAAAATTAAGATCTAGTGCAAATAATAGCGAGACCTCTCTCAACGGAGGTGAAACTGAGGCGTCTATTGATTTTGACACTCTTAAAGAACCGATTGTATCTGATAAAATGTTTCAAACCATAGATAGGGAAACAGCAGCACATATTAATATTAGACAATCCGGAGATTGGTTTAGACCGCTGCAATTGGGTAAAGAGTGTGATTTATATTTTACTTCGAGTGGTAAGCCCATAAATGAGACGAGAAAAGATCACAAATATAACAAACTTAAAACCTTTAAAACCGCTCCCAAAGTATTTTTTAATGAAGAGAAAAATAAAAATTGTGATTTGTGTTTAAGAAATGAAAATTACCCGTTACATGCTTGCCCTCAGTTTAAGAGACTTTCGGTTCAAGAGCGCGTTAACGTAGTGAAAAATAAAAACGCGTATTTTAAATGCTTATTCCTCAACAGCAGTGTCAAAAAATGTTCGTTTCGAAATTGTTTTTGCGGCAAAGTGCATAACAAACTAATACATTTCCCGAGGGAACTAAAGAGTGTTTCGTCAAATGGGGTGAAGAGAAGCTTGCCAAAGTCGTAAATAAGTCGCTGTCAAAGGGGGACGGGGAATGCAGCTGGTCATTTCCTCCTCAGGATGAGTGCCAAAATTTCGTTTCGACTAACATAGTTGAAAACAAAAAGAACGTTATCTTATCCACGGTACTATGTTTATTAAAGGATAAGTATTCGCGTGTGCAGATCCCAGAGTCAGTTAAACTTGCGGATCCAAATTTTAAAATTCCAGGAAAAATAGACATCTTGTTAAGTGCCGAGTATTTTTATCATATAATAAAACCAGGTAAAATAAATGTAAAAAATTCGAACCTGATTTTACAGAATTCAGTCTTTGGTTACATAGTTGGAGGTAGTGTAAAGGAGGAGTTAAATTCACATTCTTGTAACTTAATATGTAGGTCCGAAGAGTTAAATTCGAGAAAATTCAGGGAAATTGAGGAGATAGATAATGAATTACCTAAAAATTTAGAGAATTCTATTTGTGAGGAGCATTATATCCGAACGCATAAGAGGCATGAGTCGGGGAGATATATTGTTTCTGTGCCCGTTAAAGAGCATTGGTTGTGTGTAGGGAACTTGAGGGACATTGCTCTAAAGATACTCGAATCGCTATGGACTCATTTTCCTAGAGACCAGGAGTTTAAAAAATTGTATTGTGACTTTTTGAATAAATTAGGCCCCATGACTAAGATAAAAGTCAAGCTTGTTGCGAGTAAATCTCGTGTGTCACCAATTAAACAGGTAACCATACCTCGCTTAGAATTATGTGGTGCTGTGCTACTCGCCAAATTGATGCCTAAAGTGCAATGTGCATTAAAAATGGATATTACCTCAGTCTTCTTTTGGACCGATTCCACAATAGTGCTATCGTGGATGAAAAACGAGCCCCGAAACTTAAAAACGTTTGTAGCAAATCGAGTGGTAACTATCCAAGAGTTAAAAGAGTTGAATAAATGGCATCATGTTCATTTGGAACAAAATCCTGCTGACATCATATCAAGAGGACTTGATCCAGAGAAAATTCAACAAAGTGATTTGTGGTGGTTTGGGCCAGCTTTTCTAGAAGTGCCTGCAGTGAACTTTCCTAGATACGTCGATGAGATCCATAATTGGGAACCTTACCAACGAGAGCTGAAGGATAATCAAATGGAGTCAATGTGTTTCTTAGTACAAAATAACGAAATTCTTCCCATCATTGATAAGTGTTCTTCGTTTCTGAAACTGCAAGGAGTCCTTGCATGGTGTGTGCGTTTCAAGGAGAAAAATCCATTACAGATAACCACTGGCAATTTAACTGTAGCTGAATTGTCTACAGCTTTACTTTGCTTAGTAAGAAAGGTACAATCTGTGTATTTTACAACGGAAATTTGGTGTATTGAAAGAGGACAACAATTACCAGATTCCATCAACTTATTAACTTTGTCTCCATTTTTAGACGAGAGGAAAATACTCTGTGTGGGTGGAAGATTGAGACATTCCAATCTACCTGCCGAACAGAAAGATCCTATGCTAATCCCTAACAACCACCTTATTTGTGACTTAATTATTAAACATTATCATTTTTCTTATTTGCATACAGGTGCTGAGGCTACTTTGGCAAACATAAGAACCAAATTTTGGATTGTGAATGGCAGATCCAAAGTCAAACGTGTAATTAAGCAATGCATTAAATGTCTTAAGGTAAGTGCAAAAGGTAAAAACCAAATGATGGCAGATTTACCTAGTGCCAGAGTAAGCATTGCGAGAGTATTTAATAAAGTAGGACTGGATTTTGTGGTCCTTTCCTTATAAAATTAATTCCAGGTAGAGCAAAAAAAGTGTATAAATGTTATATTTGCATTTTTGTATGTTTTGTTGTTAGAGCCATTCATTTAGAAATTGTAAGTAACTTAAGTATTGAAGCAGTTTTGGTTAAAGGTGAAGATAATTCAAAATTACTGAATTGGAATCTTGCCAAAATAGTAGAGGTTCATCCAGGTACAGATGACATAACTAGAGTAGTAACATTAAAAACAGGTAAAGGTGTATATAAACGACCTGTTACTAAAATTGTTAAATTACCTTTTAATTGTAATTGAATTACTTGATATTGTTCTGTGTGTGTAGCAATGTATTGTATTTCCATAGTGTGCAGTGTTTTTTTTTGTTTATTGTAAAATGTATCATGTATTTGTAATTGCTTGATTGTATGTTGAAAATTTTTTTAATTTGTCAAGGCGGGCGGTATGTTGAGTGCCTCGCCACTTGTAAGAAGCTGTGATCGCTTCCCAAATGTGGGAGGTGAAATATGATCAGCGATTGGGGTGCCCCGCTAAGACGCGGGGAGTGAGAGTGCAATGACCAAGGAGTTGGCATGGGCCTTCCAAATAAAGAGACATATATACAAGGCAGTCCACTGTGTTTTTAATTTTGAGTATGAGTATTTTAATTTAACCCCTGAGCTATCGATGGGCCAAAAACACT